>PITB01027838.1:0-13919 GCA_004024585.1 Paradoxurus hermaphroditus
ACCCTGGTATCGGGAGCAGGTGGGCGGCACGCAGAGGCGGAGAAATGAGGGAGGGCGGGAGGACGGCCCCGACACCTGGAGCAGGGATGGGCATGGGTGACCTGGCTCCCGGAAGGGCCAGTCTTGTCTGAGAGCCAAGTCGTGGTTGGTTCCGGGAGCTTCGGTCTTGACCGCTGGGCATCCCTGGCCTCTGGACCTCCACAAGGATGTGTTCTGTTTTGTTCTGGCCGCTGGTCATTTCACAGCTGAGAAACCCATTGTGGTTTCAGACTGATATCTGACGGAACTGGGCCAGAAGCTTTGGACGCGTGGCCCGGTGGGCCGACCCAGTGGGTTCCCATAGCCTTTTGCTGGGGTGGGCTGCACAAATGGCGTATCGGTCGGCTCAGCAGGAAGCCGGGCAGTCATTCCGCAAGCCTCCGGGCAGGCTAGGGGAGGGGCTGGGGTCGCACTCGGTTCCTCTGTGTCCACGGGGCAGTCCACCCTGCGTGTGTCACTGGCTGCTGCTGCCGCTGCGGGAGCCGATGAAGTCACGCAGACGGAAGCGGTGTGAGCCATGCGGGTTGAATCTCGGCTCGGGCAGGCGACCTAACCTCTGTGCGCCTCACCTGTAAATGGGGACCGGAAGACGCCTTCATCTTGGGGCCCCCGTGAGGCTTGACGGGATCGTCCATGCGGATGACCGAGAGCAGGGCCAGGTGCACAGGGCGCCTCGAGAGCGTGGGAGTTAACGTCCTGTCATGGCGGCGGCTGCGGGTGGACTTCGGGAGTGGGGAGGCCGATGGCGGCCACAGGAAGGGACCGTCCCTCCCCCACACGCTCCTTCATTCACAGGCACTCACTGGTCAAGAGACGGGTAAACCTCAGACTCTGCCTCTGGGGCTCCCGATGTGTGGGGACACAGCAGGGACAGGCAGGGACAGCCGGGAGGCCCAGGCTGCAGTTCGGAGGACTTTCTGAGCTGCGGCACCCCCACACTGTGAGCCGGACAGCGCGCTCGCTCAGGCCTGCACGCAGAGAGCACCTTGCCTCTCTGTAGCCCTTTGTCGTCCTGCATCTCTGCCGGGCGGCGTTCTCATCCCATCCTGCAGATGAGGAGACTGAGGCTCGTCAGCCCTCGCCCCCACCGGCTCCCAGCAGGGCCCTGTGGGCGTCTCCTTCCTCCTGGGCATTCTCTGCAAACCCGCGCCTGCTCCGGTGTGTCGTCTGTGCGGTCACGGGACCAGGGATCCCTTCCTCCAGGGACAGCTGTGCCGAAGCCTCCACGTGGGAAGCCCGGTGGCCCTGGCGGGATCATCCACACTTACTGTGGGGTCAGAGCCCTCTCGAGGCGGCACAGCGGCAGCTGGGATGAGCCGGCGCCGTGATGTGCGGCGGCCACCCGCACCGTCAGGACGGCACCCCCCTGGAGCGCACCGCCGGACCTGGTGGACGGCCGCCATCACAGCGGCCCCTCAGGACGCATCCCTGGGGCCGCGGGGAGATCCCAGGGCTCCCAGATGCCGCCCTCTCAGGCCTAGAAGGTGCACTTAGAGAAGCCACCCGTCCGTGGAGACAGGCGAGAGGTCTGTCCCGAGAGCTGAGGCCCATGCGCCCGCCGCGGGGCCCGTCAAGGCCCTCCTCTGGCTCCATCTGCCCAGTCGCCGCCTCAGCCTACGCCCAGCATAGCCCCAGGGGTCGTGCGTGCAGGGGTGCTGCCTGGCCCCCAAGCCCCTCCTCTGCAAACCCAAGAGGAGCCAGCCAGCACAGAGGGGCAGCGGCCTGAGGACACGTCTGTCTGTGCTAGGGCTGCTGGGGTGGAGGGCACGTAACCCTCAGGGGCCTCTGCCCCGACGTCCCCTTGTACCGTCCCGGCCCCTCCGCCTTGGGTGGTCTGTGGTGCAAGGGGCTCCTCGCCCTGTCCTGGGTTTGTGCAGGCCTCAGTTTCCCCCCACGCTGTGAGCTCCCCGGGCCTGCTGCCTCCTCCTCACTCCTGCACGGCCAGCCCTGGCCCCGGGGAAGGCAGAAGGCCAGGGGCCCTGCCCCCGACTGTGTCCTTGTGAACCAAAGGCAGTGACGGACTCCCTGGGCCACCCTTCTCCTGGCCAGGAGCAGCCCTGACCCTGTTCCCAGTTAAGCCCAGGGCAGCAGGCTCACCACGGTTTGTCCAGCGCCCCCGTGGTTTGGTCACTCAGGCCGCTCGGAAGCTTCTTTTGTGGCCCAAGTCATTTCTGACTGACAGCGTGTGCTCCGGGACGCTGTGGCTCTGCGGGAGCGTGGGCTGTTGGCACCCCAAGAGTCTGTCTGACATGACAAACGTTGGCCAGACAGACATGAGGCCCTGGACTGTGTGTGGAAGGTGGGGAAGGCCCCCGGCAGTGTCCAGTGCAGACACCCTGCCCTGGCTCAGTGGAAGGAAGGGTCTGGATGTGCACGTGGAGCGGCTGAGCCCAGGCACAAGGACCATGAAGTGAAGCCTGTTTTGAAATCATCCAGTCCATTCCTCTCATGTAGCAGATGGGGAAGCAGAGGCTCAGAGAGGTTAAGTGATTTACCTGAGGTCACACAGCAAGCAGTACACTGGCTGAGTTCATTCTTCAGTTCAGCGGATGAACCCTGAGCCCCTACCCTGAAACAGCTGGTCTCTACCGGGAGGCAGTCCTGTCAACAGCACACTCTTGAGTAGAGGCAGTCCGCGGTGTGACCAGGAGCTGGTGTGGGGCTTGGGCGTGGTGCAGGCAGTCTTCCTGGAGGAACTGCTGCTTGAGCCGGGTTTTGAAGAGGCCAGTAGGAGTCAGCAGCGGGGAGGGTCTGAGGGGCATTGCATATGGCTGTGGGAGGCTGATGTATGGTGGGGGGGGGGGCGTCGCAGGGCCCTAGGGGAGAGCGAGCCCAGGGAGGGAGAGGCGGACTGCCTCACCTTGGCCTGGACCGCTCTGCAGGAGCACTAGGCGTCATTCCTGCATCTAGCATCACTTTATGTCCAGAAAACGCTCCGTCTTCTGCTGGGCGGCCGAGGAGTCCAGAGTCCTGGCTCCGGGGCAGGGCTGCAAATCCTGGGGGGTGCCCAGGCCTCAGGAGCCTGTCACTGGAGGCAGCCTCCCAGGCCAGTGCCGAGTGCCAAGTACGGCCACCAAGGCAGCGGGAGGCCGGGCACCCAGGCCGAGTGGCAGACTGCCCATGTGCGACCGCTTCCCGCACTGCCTTCACCCGCCTCGTGCCCGCTCACCCGGGAGAGGAGGCCTGCGATCGTCCCGAATCGCCCTGCCGCCACCAGTGCCCCGCGTGTGACCTGGCCCTGCAGGTGAGGGGGTCCGAGGCTGGGACGGCGCCGTGCGGTGAGCGCAGGGCCGGGCGCAGGACCCCGGAGCCGTGCCGGGCCTCCCTGGGTGGCGGGGGCCAGCCGTATTGAGAGAGGCCTGAGAAGAGATGAGAAACGAGAGACTGAAAAGGCACAGACGCTGCTCAGGGACGGGTCACTTTACATTCTCTGCTGTTCTCAGAAGGACGTCCTGGAGAGCGCCGCCCGCCGGCAGGCACCTCTGCCGTGGCTCTCTCCCCTTTGATCTCCGGCTGTCTCCGGCGCGTGTCCACATCGAGGCGGTGGAAGAGGGCGGGCTCACTGGAGGCTCCTCTCGCTCGGTCAAGGTGTTCCCTGTCCCCTGGGAAGGAGTGGGGACCCGGCCCCAGTGCACCCAGTGAGGCCTCCGAGCCACGCTCTGAGTTCTGGGAGCTTGGGCACAGGAGCACTGGAGGCCTGTGGGTGTCACAGCTCAGTGTCGTGACAACTGCAGCATTAGGGACCTCGCACCAACCTTACTGTGTTTAGGGTTCCTGCTGTTCTGGGGGGAGCTTTCTGGAACTCACTGGGGAACCCCAATTCTGCCCCTTCTGTGACCCCTCCCTCCACTTCTAATCCTCTCAGTGGAGATGGGAATTGTGGGATAGGTGTGTTTGTGGGCCAGGTTTGGGGGGTGTCATTTCCCTGGCTGTCCCCTGACCAGGACTCTGTCCCATGCTCATGCTCGTGTGCCCAGGAGGAAGGGGCACGGCTTGGTGAGCACCCAGGCAGCCTCTGCCAGAACCTCAAGTTCAGGTATTCTTGAGGGAAGAGCAGGGAGGGCTCCCTGGGGGAGGGGGCGTGTGAGCAGGGCTGGGAGATGCGGAGCTGGGAGGCTGCGTGCCAGGGAGAGGAAACAGGAGCCCAGCACCGAGGGCTGCGGGCACCACCGTCAGCTTGGAGCCCTCGGGGGAGGGGTGTGCACCACTCTGGTGCCCGGGGGACCTGGGTTCAGGCTCTACCCTTACTTATAATAGTCTCTGCCCCTGAGGAAGCCTCGTCGGCGTGCTCCGCGCCACTGCCGGTGGTCGCCTGTCCCAGCCCCCCCCCCCCCCCCCCCCCCACCTGTCGGCAGGCTCCACCCCCTCCCGGGTGCGTCTCCTCCCCTCCACGTGCCAGGTGGGGGCAGGCGTGACGCCCTCGTTCAGATGAGGCAGCGGCTTCTGAAGGGGCTCGGCCCGGCCCTCCACTTGGCATCCGAGCTCCGCCATCTCCCTGAGGACCCTGGACTGGAGGCTGTGGCCGGTGTCCGTGGCTGGGACCCCAGACCGCTATGCGTGTTCCTTCCCGCGTTCAAGGCGGTGGTTCGCCCCAGGCCACCGGCAGCCAGGGGCCGCGCCAGGACGCAGCCCGAGACCCGTCCGCGGGGGCGGCCTTCCCTTCCCGCCAGAGTCTGCCCCCACCCCTACCCTGGGCCCCCCGCAGCACCGGGCGCCCTGTGCCAGGCACGCGGACCGCCGGCCCGGCTCTGGAGGCCGGAGAACCTCTCCGTGAGAGAACTCCAAGCTGCACGGGCCTCCTCCGCGAGTCCAAGCCGCCTTAATTTTAATTTAATTCCCTTTAATCTTTAATGAAAAGTTGTAAAAGTAAATTATTTACCCAAGAGAGCCAAACGGCTCCTCCGGAGCTGTTCTCCACTGGAGGGTAATTACACGTGTGGGCCTCGAGCAGCCTCCCTCCCTGCATGCCGAGGAGGAGGCATTCTGGTTTATGAACTAATTAGCTACCTCAATAACTGGTAAAAACGCATGCCATCCGGTGGATTGAGAGCAAAGCTCTGGCACACCCTGGCAATCGCCGAGTAGGGCAGAGAGAGCCCGGGTTCTGGCCCCGTGGCCTGCGGGAGCCCAGGGAGCCAAGCTCTCCGAAAACAGCGCTGTGGTTCCGGGGCAGACGAGCCGGCCTTCCTCCTGCCGGCCACTCCATCTCTGGCCGGCTCCCTGTCTGAGCAGCACACCGACGGAAGGACTCGCTTACCCCGGTTGCTGGAGGCTCCCGGGGCCCCGGGAAGAGCGAGGGGGCTGGTGGTCTGCCAACCCCTCCCCAGGCTGTGCACTGCCTTTCTGGGCACAAGACCCTCATCCCAAACACCATCACCCCCCGGCCTGGACGTGTCCGTGCTTTTGACCTCTTTTCCTAACTCTCTCTCAATACACTAGGAAGTAGCAAAATTAAACTGAAAATATCTTCACTAAGGGAAACCCGTATTTGACATAATTGGTCAAGACCTGTTGGAGAGGGTGTGTGTAGACTGTATAGAACACGGCTCATGGAGGGCCGACGTGGTGGTCTGGATCGGCACACCATTGGCTCTGGGCTTCCTAACCGCCAAGACAAGAGGTCAGTTACTTGGCTCCCACTGGTAAAGGGGGAAGAGTGGCAGTGGACAACTACTTATCCGTTGGCATTAGAGAAAATTCTCCACTTTTGACCGGGTACTTGGAAATTGCAGAGTTGCCTGCTAGATCTGCCTGGACCTTCTTCCCCAGGACCGCCTCCCAGCCGCTGCCAGGGAGGAGGGTGCAACCTGGGACCCCGTCTTAGCTCTCCTCACCTCCCAGGGTTCACTCGTCTGTCCACTTGAACTTCCTTCACTTCATTTGAGGAGTGACAGATCTTCTCAATGAATGCCTGAGCCAAGCGTCACCTGAATCATATTTGACTGTAAAATATAGGCCCACCCCCAATTTGTGCGGCCGAGCAAAATGTGCGTCTGGTGAGGTTTAAATTTTGCATGTGCTTTAACTGAAGCCGGCGTGGTAGAGCTTCTAAAACCTGACTCACTTCAGCTGTTCCTGGGTCTTTACCTAATTAATTTCTACTGCTTTGTTCTTACACCCTTGAATTTTTTTATCCCAAATTAGACGCTTGTGCCTAAAGTCTGCTCGGCCGTCCCATCTCTTATAAAGGCAGGGAGAGTCGAGCTGTGGGGTGAGGGCGAGGAGGGTGCCCTTGCTAGGAGGTTGAGCTCACCTGGCCGTGGGAGCCTTGTCCTAAAGAAGAAACGAGTGGGTTGTCGGATAGGCCAGTTAAGCAAGAAATCCACCCTTTTTGCCCCTGAAGGTGATTTGCACATGACCTCGGGGCGGGCTGCCATTTCAGGAGGTCCCGCCCCAGCTTCCCCTCCTGCCCTTCCTGCTCCTCTGTGCTGCCGACTGTGAGTGAGACTGTGGACGCGGGCACATCTCAGTTACATGCTCGGCACCACCCCAGACTCAGGAAGGTCGACACTCGGGACACAGCACGGCCAGGAAGTTCTCTTTCGAAAAGTCTTCTTTGGTTAGAACCCCCAGGGCTGTTCACAGCTGTTAGCAGATGGCCTCCTGGTTGCCAGGGGCACACACCTGCCCCCGACCCCTCAGGCAGCCTCTCCTCACAGAGCAGTGGGCCTTGCAGCCCAGCCTGCCTGCCTCTGACCTGTGCGTCCTCGGGGTCGTTCTCCTCACAGAGGACTCCCCCCTTCAATTCTGTGACCCCTGCTTCCAACCTGCCCCTCGCCTACAGCTCTATCCCTTCTTGTCTCAGAGTCTGGCCCTGGGCTCCAGGAGGAGTGGGAACTTTAAGGGCTTGGAATTCCAGAAGGTTCCCACAGCTATGCAGGGTGAGTAGACTTCACAAAAGGGCCCTTCGGAACACCCATCTGCCCCATGGATGCCTGCAGCATGACCTGGCGTGGCCTAATCACAGAAATACTAGGGGAACCTTCCTGAGGCGCTGTCCCATCCACACTAAGGTGGCTAGAGCCGGAGAGGCCACAGCAGCAGGTGTTGGGAGGATACGGAGAAACCAGAACCCCGTGCACTGCGGGTGGGAACTCAAAATGGTGTAGCTGCTGCGGAAAGCAGCCTAGCGGCTCAGAAGGTTAAATGGAGTCCCCGTGTGACCTGGCGATTCTACTCTGAGGTGCGTGCCCTGGGGTGATAAAGACCCATGTCCACTGCCTACGGGAGTCCACGACACCGCTGCTCCTGCCGCACGTCAGTGGACACAACCCAAATGTTGCTGACGGACGGATGGGTGAACGAGGTGTGGTATGTCCACACCGCAACCCTGCCCTGTCGTAGGAAGGGTGACCCTTGACGACATTATGCTGAGTGAAACCAGCCAGCCACAGAGACCACATGCATGACTCTCCTCCTGTGAAAGTCCAGTCGGTCAGTGGTCACTTAGGGCTGGGGGGACGGGAGGGAGGGGTGAGGCTAAGAGAATGGAGGTCCTTTTGGGAGCGATGAGAACATTCTCAAATTGTCCGTGGCGATGGCTGCAGCGCTCTGGAAAGGTACTAAAAACCATTGACTTGTCCCCTGTAGATGGAGGAGCGGTAGGGTGTGTGAAGTGTATCTCAGGACAGCTCTGGAGCGCAGGGGTGCGGGGAAGCTCGTCCCGGACCACCCCGCAGCGGGGCCGGCTCCTGAGACTGTCCACACCAGCGATGGCGCCTGCATGACAGGTCGTTCCTGGCGCTGAATGAGACAACACCGTGGAGCCTTGGAGCAGGAGCCAGGGCACAGCGAGGGCTCAAGGAACCCGCCAGGAGAACAGGGAAGCCAGCGCCGGGGCGTGCAGAGGCTTGGCTACAGGGGCTGAGCCTGGACAAGCCCCTTCCGGTGTGCTTTCCACCTTCTCTGGGCTTCTTCGGCTCATGGAAACCTCTGGAGGGAGAGGCACGTGGTAGATTGGCGGATCCCCAGGACGGGGCCTCCGCGTCTCCAAGGCACCGGGAACGGCTCGCTCCTTCCTGGCACCGCTCGCGAACTGGAGCAGAGCTCCGCAGAGGCAGCGTTTGACAGAAACCCGGGCAGGGACCTAAACTAGCCCCGGGTCTGCCTCCCAGGAGCCTTCGTGGCCAAGCAGAGCTTCTCCAGCCCCCCTGGGGCGAGACAGGAAACTGAGGCTGGAGGGAGGGCCCCTGTCCCAGAGGCGGGACCCCGGCCCCTCGTGGTGATTCTAGGACTTGGATGATGGGCTCCCCGTCCAGGCAGCCTCCTCCGGGCAGCCTCCCCTGGGGACGTGGGGGCAGCCCATGCCTACCTCACTGGCCCCCGGCGCGCTCCCCAGGGGCCAGAGCGTTGGGCCCAGGCCCCGGCGGCTCCGTCCCTTTTCTGCACCTCAGTGTCCCTTAGCAATAGTCACACCTGTCTGCGTGCCCTCCCGTAGGGACGGGAGGTTGCCAGCCGGGGGCTTGGCCCTGAGTAGGACACCAGCAGCAGGTGGGGGGCAACTCAAGATTCCCACCCCCACCCGGGGTGCACACCTCTCCCCCGTCTCACGGCTCGCTCCGCGCCTCAACCCCCACCCGGCCGTGGCTGCCCTTGGACAAAGAGCAGGCTGGCACCGGCAGCTTCTGTCTCCTCGTGCCTCTCCCGAGTGGGCGCCCCAGGGCCCTTCCCTCATCTCTGCTTCTATTTATAGCCCGTGCTTCTTGCCAGAGCCCGGGGACGTGCTGTGGCATAAACGTGGCAGCGGTTTCGGGAGGAATTCTGGGCCAGACCAAATTAAGTCCGTGACTCTGGCTGGTATTAAAAGTGAAGGAGAAGCAGGGCTGGGGGCGGAGGGAGAAGACGGACCGTGGCCCGATTCAATGCTCTGAGGGAAGAGACGAACCTGCTCCCAGGAGATTTCTTACATGAGCTTCTCCCGCTCGAATAACATCCTCCGCGAAAGCGCGGTGTCGCATCGAGGACCTGGAGCCGGGAAGCGGCAGGTTGATCTGAACGTCCTCCCCGCAGGGCACTGCAGGGAGGGACGTGGCCCAGTCTCCCTGAGTCACAAGTTACAGACAAGTGACCGGGGGCCCGAAGGGGGAAGGGCACAGCCAGCCCCGAAGCGCACCCATGTGCCCCTGCACCCAGCCACTCGGTCATCCCGCAGATTAGCAAACAGAGCGAGTGCCCGCCTGGCCTGGCGTGGGGGACATGGCAGGTGCCCGTTCTCCTGGAGCGTCCGGGGAAGAAGGAACACAGTTAATATTAAACAAATGGGTAAACAAGAGATAAGATGTCGGGGGGACGGGGGTGGAAGGGGAAGAAGAGTAGGAAGACTCTTTACTGTGTGGTCAGCAATGGCCTGAGGAGAAGGCCAAGGTGGCGAGAAGAGCAGGTGTGTGCCAGGCGTGCCGGAGGAGCAGGAAGTGGGGGGACCCTGGCGGAGCCACACAGGGCCCTGGAAGCCAGGGGCAGTAGCCGTGGATCTGCTCGAACCTCCCTTTCATTCTGAGTATAAAGAGAAGCCACAGGCCAGCCTGTGTCAACCAAGGCAATGACACGACCGAATGGCATTTTTACACCATCCCTTTGACTGCCGCATCCTGGGAAAGGGTAGAACAGCTTGAAGTGTGGACATAGGGAGGCCTGCTGGGAAGCTGGCCTGGGCTAGGGTAGAGAAGGGAATGGTGGCCACTGACCGCCGGTCGTGCCAATGGGCTGGGTGTGGATGCCCAGGTGGAGCGGCCTCCGCGTGGCCATCAGGTGCAAGGCTGGGCCCCTGTGACGACATCCAGGCCACTCTCCCTGTCTCAGGATCCCTAACTGCATAGCCGCAAAGCGCCTCTGTCATGTGAGGGAACCTATTCCACGGGTCCCAGGGATTAGGACGTGGACGTCTTCAGAGGGGCTTATCCTGTCTCCACAGCATCCCCTGTGGCGGCAGAGCAGGCTCGGGGTTCTGGAAGGTGGGACCTCTGGAGCCGGAGATCTTCTGTCCTGCTGTCCACTCCCAGGTGGAGGCGCCCCGTGCACAGCTGCCGGGCACCCGGCGCTGGCACAGGGGAGCAGCTCATGGGGGGGAAGAGCAGGTGGGTGCCTCGTGGGCTGGCCCCTCCCGGGGCTCTGCTTCCCCAAGGCTGGGGCGTTCTGGGTCCCGGCTATGCGGCCTCATAGGCTGTGCATCCGTCCATTCTGTCACTTACTCCCAGCCCCTCCCTGCCAATGCCCAGTCCTCCCAGGGTGAAGAAGGATGCTGGGAGTCTGAAGCGGTGCGGCAGCCCCACTGCTGACCTGTACCCCCAGCACGGGTGCCAGTCACGGTGGTAACGGCACCAGTCAGACCAGCCCTGAGGCCTCTGTGCACCCCCAACTCTGCTCACACACACCCAATTCTCACAAAAGCCCCCAAAATGGGTTCTGCTCTCCTGCCCGAAGGAGCAGAAGCAGAGATCAGAGAGGGCGAGTGATGGCGAGTTCAGTAGTAGATGGCAGGATCACCCCACCCCACCTACAGAGGGACCCAGGGGACGTCACCACCAGCTTGGGGGAGGTGGCCCTGGAGGTCGAGGGGAGGAACCAGGCCCCACTCACACCCGACACCAGATGAGACCGCCCCGCACACCGTCGGAAGGCACCATGGTGGTCATGAGGGCACTCGAGTGGGGACGTGCCGCCTGCATGGGACACATCACATACCCTGGTGTCCCCGCCCACCTGCGGGTACCCGCCTGGCCAGTCCACTGTGCACACAGAGCGGGAGCTCACCCACCATCGCTCCTGGGGGCCCGGCCCTGCCGTGAACGAGTGGACGCAGCACCCACCTTTCCTGTGTGAGGGCAGGGGGCTGGGCCGTCGGGGAGGCCTTCACAGGAGCCTCCACCGACAGGACTCGAAACGGGAAGCCGGAGCCGGGGCCAACATCGGGTGGTCCTCGTCCCCCCTCCAGCACGTTAGGAATGACTCCAGAACAGCGCACCTTGGAGAAGTATTTCGTTACTTGTCCCCAGCTCCTTCCGGTGAGTCCCGTGAACCGCTGGTGGACAGCTCAGGCTTCTCTTCTGGTCCCAGCCGCTCCTGCCCACTGTGTCAGCAGGGCCCTCCTCCCAGGACAGGACACAGCTGGCCCGGTTCAGGGCCAGAGCCGGGGGTGTGCTGGAGTGGCAGTGCCGATGGGGTTACAGACCCCACCTGAGCGCGGCCAGCGTCCTCCGCATCCCCGGCGGCGCCGTTGGATTCCTCTTCAGCAGGTTTCTGGAACAGCCCCGCCCCCCCGCCCAGGTCCCAGGAGAGACGGCCTCAGCATCCTTCCCGGTTCAGGAGGCCTGTCGTTCTCTCAGGGGAGTACGGCCCTCTGCTCTGCGCCGCTGTGTCCTCCCAGCGACCCGGATCTGAGATGCGGGACCGCAGAAAGGGAGGAAACCTCTGCTTCCGGAGCAGAGACTCTCTAGTTCGACTCCGGCAGTCCCCATGGGGGCCGGGGCCGGGGCACGCCCGGTGCGCCCAGCTTGCCTGGCATCAGGGGTTTCCTGGAGGCAGAACTCCCAGCACTCAGGCCGGGATGATGGGGGCAGTTGTCACCCTGTGAGGGAGGACATGGCAGGTGGCAGGACAGCTGGGTCCTGCCCCCCTAGAGGGCCACCCCCCGTTTCCCAGGAGCCGAGCCGTCATATCCTCAAGTAAGAGCCGGAGATCTGGGGGCTCAGCCGGGCGCGCTCCTCTCAGACCGGGGCAGGGGGTGCCTGGCTGGGTCCTCTGTCCTCTCTCTGGTCCTCAGCCCTACTCCAGGCCTCTGAGGCCAGGATCATTATCCCAGCTTCGCAGATGAGGTGAAGGAGACTCAGGCTGGCAGAGGCCTCTCCCGGGACGAAGGGTCGAGGCAAAGTTGACAGCCCAGCCCAGCCTCCTGCGTAGCCAGGGGCCCGTCCCCCACCCCTGCTGCCCTGGCCTGGCCACAAGTCCCTGTTCCTTCCAGAGAGTGTTGAGGGAAGGTCACCACCAGTAGTTTCCTGCTGGGGGGGTGGGGGAACAGGAGCACCCACAGGTGGGCTGGCGACCGCTCTGCAGATGAGCCGGAGGCCAGTCCTCAGCCACCCTAGCCGGCCAGCGACCCACGCAGTTCTCTGCAAGGAAGAGAAGAGCCGACACTTAGTGAGCCGGCCACCCTTCCCTGATTTGCACACAATCGTATCTTTCCCGTGATGGAACCAGCAACCGAGGCGCCCTGACACCTGCTCTCTCCATTTTCCCCATTCGATTCGAGAGGTTTAGGCGGTGCCCGGTCGCATTTGGTGTTGAGCAGACGTTACCAGGGCCGGCCTGTGCCTGGCAGCCCGTGCCTGCACTTGGTGACAGCCAGTCCTGTGGGCCGTGTGGAAGGCACTCCCTCGCACACCTGGCTGTGTGGCTCAGCGTGGCCCAGCTCTCGGCCTGCCTCCCCGGACTGAGACTCCTGGTTTTCTCTGCTCCTGTCACCTTGGCTGCAGGCGCTAGCAGGGCTCGTGGGGCGGGCGGCAAACATGGGAGCGGATGAATGTTATCCTGTGATCCCGGGGAAGCAGAGAGTGGGTTCTCCTCCGGGGGACGTGGGGATGGGCGAGGGGCAGGCTCGCCTGGACAACGCCCCACACCCACACTCTCAGAGACGCCTTCCCTCGTGTCCACTCCCGACGCCGTATCCCGGGAACGTGAGGCAGGAATCCAGACAGAGCTCAGTAAAGAGTGTGTCCATCGGGGGTGTTTATAGGCCGGGAAAGCGGACACGGCCTGAGTGGGGCTGGGCGGGCCGATCGCACTATGTTGCTCTAGTGGAACGCCCTGCGGCCTTTGAAAACATGCCACAGTAACGTCAACGTGTGTAATGTTCTCATGGTCCCAGAGAGCAGGCCAGGCCCCGGCGCCGGAGACACTCGGAGGTTGTCCCCGTGACACCGAGTGTGGCTGGGGGGAAGGCTGGGATTGTGGGGGTTCATTAGAAAACGAGTTTTATTTCTGTGAACTTGCCAGATTTTCTGTAACATGTTGGAAAAGCTTGTGAGTTCAAGAGGCAAGATGCGTGGCGGGAGGCTTAGTCTCAGAAGGTTTTCCTGGAAGAGCAGACTTGGGGGGAAACGTTGGGGGGGATTCTGGACCTGAAGTTCCCTCCCCCGCCCCGCTGCCCACGGAGCCCGTCCGGGCGCGCCCCCTCCCTGTCCACACTCGCACACGGTCCCGTCACAGACACGCACGCTCCCCCTCACACACGCTCCCACTCACATGCACGCCCACCTGCACGTGCACACCCCTCTCGACACACCCGCTCACACTCACGCGTGTTCCCCTCACACGTGCATGCTGTCACACACGCACGCTTACACTCAGGGCGCTCACACCCGTGCGTGCTCACCTGCCCACACACTCACGCTGTCTTACTTGGGCGTCTCTCCTACGTGCACACTCGTGTGCACTCGAGCTGTCTTGCACACGCACGTGTGTGCTCAGGCGCCCCGAGCCCTGGCTCAGCCACACAAGGTCAGCTGGACAGATGCACACGGCCTCCCTGAGGACCACACCGGCCCTGGAGGGACGTTTCCCTCGCCCTCCCCCCAGGGCAGGCTACCCCCGACCTTCCTCCAAGCCTGCGCCTCCAGGACCCCCAGTGAGGAGTTGGCCTCCTGTGGGCGCCTGGGTCCCCCCAGCTGCCGGGCAGGAGGGTCTTCGCCGCAGCCACCTGGTGTCCCCAGCCGGCCTCCGCCGTAGGATGTGGTGATGACGGGGTCACGCTCGTGAGGCGCATGAGGAATTGTGACACGGCGGGGCGGGCGGGAGCGCTTCTGTGGCTCCAAGCAGTCTTCGCACATGAGGACGTGTACACCCGAGTGTCTCTGTCGCGTCACTCCTCCGTGGGCCCGTGGACAGGC
>PITB01027839.1:0-19659 GCA_004024585.1 Paradoxurus hermaphroditus
TCCCCGCGCAGATCTGGGGTTGGAGAGGACGGACGCTACTTGAACTAGACTCCGAGTGACCCACGTGTGTGTGTGCGCGGGGAGATACTGCCTCCCCGCAGGCGTCCGCTCTGCAGAAGTGAGATGGGGTTTTGCTTGCCGAATAGGGACAGGAGGGAGGCATCTGGTGAGGACTGGTACCGCGAGTTTCCGAGTACGATGCTTTCTTTGCTGGAGAAGCCTGGCTAGGTTCTTACTGCTTTCAGCTTAGTTATCCCAGTACAGTTCTGAAGATAGGTTGTTCAAGTCACTTTGGACTCGACCAGATAGCGGGGTTGCTTTCATAAACCATGTCTAGTCGATGGCAGAGCTTACTTACTGAACTTGATTCATTTTTTATTTGGGGGATTTTTATTAACGGTTTTATCGGGATGTAGTTCACATAGCATAAAATACACCTGTTTTAAGTATGCAGTTAATGATTGTTAGCATATAAACATAGTTGCATATCCGTCACCATAGTGGAATTAGAGACTGGCGATTTTTTCTCTAGGAATTGCCTTTATTCTCAAAGTTTGCACAAGTGGACTTTTAAAGGTACAGTGTACTGTATATAAGAGTCTCGGCAGATGTACACTCAAATCGTGTTATACCCGAGTAGATGAAATTAGGAGACTTGAAGCATATTTTCCTAGGTGTCCGTGGGTGGTGAAACTTGTGTACTGCAATCCAAAGAAATACTGTATCATCTGTCTCATTTGCTGAGGAATATGGTATAAACCCCATTTTACAGGTCAAGAAATCAACTTTGAAGGATAAGTTGCTTAAACATCATAGCTGTGCCTAGGCTAAGCCCCAACCCTCTACGCCTTATCTCTAAATTTACTGCCTTTGCCACTTCATCATCCTGCTTTTTAATTATATCCATGTGTGACCTGTACAGTTCACTCATTTATTGAGCAAATAACTATTGAGTGACCACTGTACCAGCAGCAACATAAAACTGCTCTAGATGCCAGAGATACCACAGTGAACCAGCCAAATTCTTACCCTCAACTAATATTCTGGTAGAGGAGACTGTGATCAATTAAAGAAACACCCTAATTTTAGATATCGAGACATGGCATTTTTTTGCAAACCAGGAGTAGAGGGGACAGCAGTGGGAGACAGGATCTGTCTTGAGCAGAAATCTGAAAGAAGAAAGGAAGTAGGGGTGTAAGAGAAAAAGGATCTAACTTGAGCAACTGGAAAGATGGAGTTGCAATTTACAAAGTCGAAATAAGGTAACACTGGAAGGATGAGGTTTTTGAGTTAAGATTATGAACGCAGCTTTAGATGCTTTTAGATGCCTCTTAGCAACATCCCATCGGAGCTGCATTTAAATCCATGTGGTTGCATGTCATTCGACCAAGGGAATGGCCAGATTCAAGGAGATGAGGGGGAGCCAGGAGGAAAGATTGAAAAGGGGAGTGTAGTGTGTTAGGAGGATACCAGGAGAGCAGATAGCCTGAGAAGATAGGTGAAGAAAGTGATTTGTGGAAGAGAGGGTGATAGGCAAATGTTAACAGATTGATCAGATAAAACAAGACTGAGAATGGCCCGTCTGTAAGAGAATAAAAATAAAGGAAAGTTATTAGCGTATCGATAGGAAAGATAACTGTTACAGCCTGAAATTTGTCCTTCCAGAATTCAAATATCGAAGACCTAACCCTAAGTATGATGGTGTTTGGAGGTGGGACCTTTGGGAGGTGATTAGGTTTAGATGAGGTCTCAAGAGTGGGACCCCCATGATGGGATTAGTGTTCTTAGAAGAGAGACCTGAGCTGCTCTCTCTCTACCACGTGAGGGCACTATAAGCCATGAAATAAGTGCTCGCCAGCCCTGACTCCACTGGTACCTCGATAGAGTTCCCAGCCTCCAGAACATAGGAGAAATAAATGTTTGTTGTTTAAGCTTCCCAAACTGTTTTGTTATTGCAGCCCCAGCTGATTAAGACAGAGACCCTTATTGAGTGATAAAAGTTGGGTTATCTAATAGAATGTATATGATCTCATTTATGTTAATATGCCTGTAAGAAGCCTGTCGAATCACACTAGCAAAAATTACTCCCTCATTGACCTTCCCTGATACTATTACTTACCCTTTTCTGTCTGTAGCACTTACTGAAATTATTAATTTTTATATTCATTTATTGCCTTGTCATAGTAGAAGGTAAGTTCTGTAAGATTTTTGCCTTTCTTGTTTATCTTTCTCTCCCCAGTGCTGGGGTATATAACGTTTAGAATCGTTGTTTTAGGGAAAAAACCTGAGCAGGGTATTCCTGCAGCAAATTAGACCACAAATTCCTTCATACTGTTTTCCTTCAGAGGGTGGTGGCAAATTTCCTTGCTCTTGAGTGTGGGCTGGACTTAGTGACTAGCTTTTAATAAGTGGAATACGACAGGAGTAGAGGGATGTCAATAGGTCATAACAGGCACCATAACTTCCTCCTCACTCCTTCTCTTGTATCATTCGTTTGGGTAAACCAGCTGCCCCATCATGAGGACATAGCAAGCAGTGCTTTGGAGAATCCTCTGTGGCAAGATGCTGAGGCCTGCTCCCAGTAGCCAGCCAATGAGGAACAGTTTTGGTCAGCCCCTGTGAAGCCCTTAGATGACTGTATTTCCAGGTGACAGCTTTTTTTCTTAAACATTTATTTATTTTTGAGAGACATAGAGATAGAGTGTGAGCAGGGGAAGGGCAGAGAGAGAGAGGGAGACACAGAATCCGAAGGAGGCTCCAGGCTCTGAGCCGGCAGCACAGAGCCCGACGCGGGGCTCGAACTCACAGACTGCGAGATCATGACCTGAGCCGAAGCTGGCTGTTTAACCGACTGAGCCGCCCAGGCGCCCCTCCAGGTGACAGCTTGACAGCAAGGCCACAGGAGGGAGAGACGGACTGGAAGCAGGTCCTCTGGAGTGGACTCTGGAGAAGATTCTGTACCAAGATTCCTCTTAGGCCAGGTCAGATTTCCAGCTCCTTTACCTGTCCTCTCCTTGCAGTGAGGGCTAAGGTGATGGCGGAGATTTTTAGACTCAGGACTTTGTGCTTGTTCTGTAAGTTACTGAGAAAAGTGTGGTTAAAATTAGCACTTATGATTATGGGTTTTTCCGCATATAGTTCTGACAACAGTCACTTTTTAATTTTGAAACAATTTGCACACAAATTTAAGATTTTTATTTTTCTGTTGAATCACCCCTTTTTATCATTATGATATCTCACCTTTTATTTCATGTGATACTTCTTGTCTCACAGTCTACTTTGATTTAAAAAAATTTTTTTTTTAGTGTTTTATTCACTTTTGAGAGAGAGACAGCATTAGTAGGGGAGGGGGAGAGAGAAGGGAGCTACTTTGTCTGATATTAACATCGTGAAACCACATTTCTTTCAGTTGGTGTTTGCATGGCAATTTTTTTTCTATTTTTTCTTCAACCATTCTGTGTTGTTATATTTAAAGCTTATCTATTATATGGGGTGCCTGGGTGGCTTAGTCAGTTAAGCGTCCGACTTTGGCTCAGGTCATGATCTTGCGGTTTGTGGGTTCGAGCCCCGCATCGGGCTCTGTGCTGACAGCCCAGACCCTGGAGCCTACATTGGATTCTGTGTCTCCCTCCCTCTCTGCCCCTCTCCCACTCATGCTCTCTCTCTGTCTCTCAAAAATGAATAAACGTTAAAAATTTTAAAGCTTTTCTATTACATAAACAGCATATAGTTGAGCTTTGTGTTTTTAAATCCAATCTTATAATCTTTGCTTTTAAATTGGAATGTTTCGAGTATTCTGATGAAGTCGGATCCATGTTGCTGTTAATTGTCTATTTTCCCCATCTATTCTTTGTTCATATGATGGTTAATTTATAGGTCAACTTTGCTGGGCCACAATGCCCAAGTATTTGGCCAAATATTAATTTAAATGTTTCTGTGAAAGGATTTTTGGATGAGATTAACATTTAAAGTGGTGGACTTTGAATAAGGCAGAATGCCCTCCATTGTGTGGGTGGCCTCATTTAATCAGTTGAAGACCTGTTCAAAACAAAAATTGACCTCCCCTGAGTAACAGGGTATTCTGCCAGCAGATTGTTTTCAGACTTCAGTTGTGACATTGGCTTCTCCCTGGGTCTCTAGCCTGCTGGCCTACCCTATAGATTTTAGACTT
This sequence comes from Paradoxurus hermaphroditus, assembly GCA_004024585.1. NCBI lineage: Eukaryota > Metazoa > Chordata > Mammalia > Carnivora > Viverridae > Paradoxurus > Paradoxurus hermaphroditus. The sequence goes on from PITB01027839.1 coordinate 4,172, forward strand.
GCCAGGCTTCATAAGTGCATGAACCAATTTCTTAAAATAAAATCTCTTTCTACATATGTACACACATTCTATTCATTCTGTTTCTCTGGAGAACCCTAATACAGTTTCTTAATTTTTCCTTTATCACTTTCTTTGAATTGAATATTTTAATTTTATTGTCTTTTTCTTTTCTATTTTAATTATATATTTTTTATCTTTAGTGATTACCCTTGACCTAGAGATTTAATGCATATGTATTTGACTTATGCTAACTTACTTTAAATTAATACTTTTATAATTTCTGCCCCAAATTGAGAAATTTATGATATTTTAACTCCATTTTAAACTACCTTATACCCACTGTACTATTATCATGTACTTTTTCAAAGGTAATAAATCCCACAAGACATTATTATTATTGTCATTATTAACTGCTAGTACTTATTTCTGTTTCTCTACACATTTACCAGTTTTTCTATTCTTTATTCCTTCCTACTATTCTGTGTTTCTAAAATGGGCTAATTTTCCATCAACCTGAAGAATTTCATTCAGTATTTCTTATAGTGTAGTTCTTACGGTCGTAGGTCCCTTCAGTTTCGTTTTTGTTTTTGTTTTCCTGAAAGCTTCTTTATTTAATCTTAATTTTTGAATGGTATTTTCATTGGGTTTAGAACCCTAGGATAACAGGTTTTTTCCCCCAGCCAATGAAGGTGTCATTCTATTATTTTCTGACTGCTTTAGTTAAAAGTCAGCTCTCAGTCTTGTTGTTGTACCTTTGAAGGAGTGTGTCTTTTTTCCCCTCTCTGGTTGCTTCTAAGTTTTTCTCTTTTTTTTTTTTTAATTTTTTTTTAACGTTTATTTATTTTGAGAGATATAGAGACAGAGTATGAGCAGGGGAATGGCAGAGAGAGAGGGAGAGACACAGAATCCGAAGCAGGCTCCAGGCTCCAAGCTGTCAGCACAGAGCCCGACGCGGGGCTCGAACTCACAGACGGTGAGATCATGACCTGAGCCGAAGTCGGCCGCTTAACCAACTGAGCCACCCAGGTGCCCCTCTCTGTCTTTAATTGTAAACACTTTGACTATGATGTGCCTTGGTGTGATTTCATTATCTTTATCATGCCCAAGATTTGCAGAGTTTATTGAATCTATGGGTCAATGTCTGTCATCAAGTTTGGTAATTTTTTAGTCACCATTTCTTCAACCCTGTTGTTTCTCTTTTCTTATTCTGAGACCCCAATTATAGACATGTTAGATCTTTTGAGTGTGTACCACATGCCTTGAATGTAATTTAAAACATTTTTTTCTGTCTATGCTTCAGTTATGTTATTTATTTTGACTTGACTTCAAGGTCATCAATCCTAGTGGCTGTGCTTCTAATCCACAAGAAGACAGAATATATGGAAATAGGACTGAAACTATAAACTAGCTTTATAATAGAAAGATGTTACCATTCCCTAGCAACTGGTATTCAAAGTAACATGTGAACATAATTAGCTGTGTATCTAAGTAGTTTATGTATATGATGACAAGGCAAGTTTTTACATATGTCATTTTTTATTGTATTATAGTTATTTTCAATTCCTTCTTCCTTCCCCAAATCCAATTAATGAACTTCCTTTGGGGAATTGTTGTGGTAGAAGTACTTCAGTTCTTGTCTGATGTCCTGACCATCACAGTATTATATTAGTACTGTAAAACCTTGGTTTGCAAGCATAATTCATTCTAGAAACTTGCTTGTAATCCAAGCACTTGTATATCAAAGCGAATTTCTCCATAAGATATAACAGAAATTCAGATGATTCGTTCCACAACCCAAAAATATTCATACAAAAATGATTACAATACTGTAATATAATACAAAATAAAATGCAAAATATAAAGAAAATTAACAAATTAACCTGCCCTTACCTTTGAAAATCATCATGGCTGGTGTGAGGGACACAAGAGAGAGGAGGGTTATTGTGTAGGATGACTTTCACTATCACTAACAGAATCACTGCTATTTATTGGCTCAATGGAATCTTCTTCTGCATGGGGGCCATTGTATATGCTCACACAGATGGTGACTACAGTACAGTATTAAACTCTTGTCATGTACTGTATTTAATGTAACTGGCAATAAAGCAGCAGAAGAAAAGGTCTATATCTGCAGGCAGCCTGGACTAGAATGAAGCAAAGCATTCCTAAGCTTACTTTTGTATGGAAAAGCAGAGGATTGTCCATAGGTGCTTTGAAATGACAAAAAATACACTAGTGCTGGTTGTGGACACCTTCCAGTGTTCTGAAAAATCACGGAGTTGTGCCAAACACCGAGGCCTGAGACCGAGCATCTGAGCATGGGAGACAATCACCCACAATCCCACAGTGAGAGAGAGAGAGAGAAAACCATTCTCAGTGGTGACCATGTAATGTTCAGCATCATGGACTACTTGTATTGCAAGACATCGCTCATTTATCAAATTAAAATTTATGAGAAATGTTTGCTCGTCTTGCAGAACACTCATAGAACAAGTTACTTGCAATCCAAGGTTTTACTGTATTTAAGCAGATGCTTCTACCCAAATGTTCTCTTGAGGGGATGGTTTCTGAAATGACATTCCTCATGCAAATATTTGTATGACTAAATAGCTATTTTCATTAGAAATCCATTGTCTGTCCGTCTGTATCCATATATGTATCTCTTTGTTATTTTCTAATTATGTTTCTTTTTAGTGTTTTAAGTGATATTTCAAAGTCAGTGTATCAACTGTCTATTGATACAGAGTACATCTGAAAGAGAAAAGGCAGAAACCATTTTAGATCTGTTGGCAGGTGCGAACAGATTCACCCCCTATATGAATATGAAGAGAAGAAGATCCCATTGTAGCCTGCAGAAGCTGGAAAAGGCAAGAAAATAAATTCTCCTCTAGTTTGGTAGACTTGTATAGGACCTCTAACCTACATAACTGTAAGATAATAAATTTATATTGTTTTAAGCAACCTGAGTTTGTGGTAATTTGTTACAGCAGCGAAAGGAGACCAATACACTAGCCCTCCTCCATTTATTCCTGCAAACACACATACCATTTTCAGATTGTAAGGACATGTATTTGGACATAATTTCCTACGGCAAATGATACTCAGAACCTCCTGAATGATGTTGCCTGATTGTTTGATTTACCTTTTTGATAAAAAGAAGATAACAGGTTTTTAAAAGAAAAGAGAGAGAGAAGAGGGGCGCTTGGCTGACTCAGTTGGTAGAGCATGCTACTCTTTTTTTTTTTTTTTTTAATTCTTTTAAAATGTTTATTTTGAGAGAGTGCAAGTGGAGGGGCAGAGAGGGAGACACAGAATCCAAAGCCAGCTCCAGGCTCTGAGCTGTCAGCACAGAGGCTGATGCAAGGCTCAAACCCGTAAACCATGAGATCATGACCTGAACTGAAGTCAGATGCTCAACTGGCTGAGCCACCCAGGTGCGCAGTAGTATGCTACTTTTCATCTCGAGGTCATGAGTTCAGGTCCCACGCCGGATGTGTACAGCTTACTTAATTAAATAAAAATAAAGAAGATACCATGAATATTTCACAATGAAGGTAAAAACAAGTTTTGATTGATTTTTGAAGAAATAGAATTTTTATTAACCTTGTCTTATTCCAGGAGATAATTGATAGAGGTTGAGTAGTTTGCTGGGCTTAAGGAAGGATCAAAGGAAACAGTACAGCATGGTCAACTTTCTGCCTTTGCGGTGTATAGAGAATGCAAGCAGAGCCTGAAGGTGTAGACACTGAAGAGAAGCTATAGGGGAATAGGGCTGTGGGAGCTGAGAGTCGTGGTGGTGACAGAATGAAATATTCTAGTTTTATTTTGTGGTGTGGAGCAATTCTTGCTGATGACCAAGTCCCGGGTTGTTTCTGAATCTGCGTGTGAGAGGCTGAAGTGGAATAGAGGCAGCCATTACTGGTAAACTGGTCTTCAAAAAAAAATCCCCGATTTGTAGCATTTGTTGATTTTAATGGTGTAAATACTGCCACCATGGTGATTTCGAGTTACCAATATGTTACTGAGTGCAGAACTAGAAAGAGATCTGAACAGTCAGCTCTCGGGAGCTGGAATGAACTGGCTTCAACAACACATGACTGAATGTAGGCGAAAGTCACTGGGGTTAAATAGACATGCTACTCAGGAAGCTATCCTGTTGGATGGGGCACCCACTGTGGCTCTTGAAGACCAGGATTATGGCATGAATTTGGTATAGAAGTATGTGAACTAGGTTCCTGAATCTTCATTGAGTGGAGAGGTGGAGAGTGGTTGATAGGTAAAAATTCATAAGAGCAGGTTTTCTTAAAGCCTGGAGTTGGAGGGGCAGGGAAGGGATATTGTCAAGGAAATTAGCTGAAATGTTGTTCAAACACCTTCAATTAGCTCTCATAGCTGATTTATGTAAAGTAAAACTCTGGTTTATGTTTATGTGAAGTAAAGCTCTACATGGTTCAATTTATGTGTGGGGTTCCAATTATAAGGAATAATTCAATAATCAAAAGTAGTTGATGTAGAGGCTGCTTTCAGGCAAACGGGTAGTTAAAAGGCTTGAGCAATGGAATACAGACAGGCCCATAAGGCGACCCACCTCAAAATATCCATAGGTTCTTACTAACCAACAGGCTATTTAAACTAGGCACAGCTACCAAAAAAGAGAGAATTCCAAAAATCACCATACCTCCTCAGCTTCCCCCTTTAAAGCAGTCCCCACCCACTGCCCCATGGCAGACAGTCTCTCCTCTGCTGTCCTGCCTGGCTCCCTTGCTGTGTATTCAGTAAACTCTATCTCTTTTGTTCTAGAGAATTCTTTCACCTCCCACCCTACCAGCCTCCATGGGATTGGCTGGTCTAGAGACACTCCATTTAGACACCACAGTTGATAGTAATTCCAACCAAGCCACGAAGAAATCCATATCCATAATTCACAATAATACCTTCCATTTTTTACTCACATTCTAAAACCCCTTTCCCTCGTGTTACTATATTTCTCACATTCTAAAACCCCTTTCCCTCGTGTTAAAAGAAAAATGTCCATAATTCACTAATCTGGCTTTCATTCAGCAATTCATGAATCAGGCAGCATCCAATCTAGCAGATAGAAAAGCTCTCCAAGGAGCTGTATAAAATGAAAGACTTGCGCAGGCACCAGGGAGCAGGCGCAAGGAAGTCATGCTGGGTAGAAGCAGGTTGGTTATAGCAGGGTTACTCTCCTTGCCTGGCGCAAAGGGCAGTCCCAGAGCCAGGTCAGGTAACTTGTGTTGAACAGGGAAACACTGATTCGGTGCCTAGGGCTTCCTTTTCTGGGAGAACCAAGCATAGAAATTGGGTTAAATTTTGGGTGACTGACACGGGTCATAGCTCTATGTCGGGCTTAATCTGGGTGCTCTGACACATTTTCACCCTGCTCTCACCTCTCTTCAAAAACTCGCAGGCTCAGGACTTCGCTTCCCCTCCTCTTTTTTCTGCCTTTTTTTCTAGTTTCTTTCTAAATCAAATTTACCATTTCTTCGATAATTTTTTTCTCCTCTTATTTCCCATTTTTACCTGATGAAAGTTCAGAAACCGAACTTGCTGAGAGCCCAGAGTTTAAAAAAGAGACACAGAGATCCTGGATGATGTGGAGTGTGAACAGAAGGTACTAGCTTGTTTGTTTGTTTGTAACAGGATTTCACAGGTGGTTAAAAGTAATTGGCCAAGGGTAGACAAAGAACTAGGATTCTCTTACGTTGCTGGTAAGAGGTTAAATTTGTACAGGTTTGAAAGTATGTTTGGAAGTCCTCCTAAAACCAAGATATATACATACCCTGTGACTGACTCAGTGGTTCTTCTCCATCAACAGTAGAATGGGTACATTGTGGCTTATTCATTCAATGGGACACTAGACGGCCATGAGAATGAATGAACTATTGTTTTACATCCAAACGGATGGGTCTTACAACTATAATAATAATATATGACATAATGGCAAATAAAATAATTGGGAAAAGAAGCAAGTCTCAAAACATAATTCCACTTATAAAGCTCAAAAACTGGCAAAACTTTACTACAGGGTTAGAAGCCAAGAAAGTGGTTCCCATTGTAGGAGGTAATAAAGGTGGTGAAGAAAAGAACTCTTTAGCTACAGATAATTGATTCAGGTATTAGTTACAGGAGTTATAGATTTTTTTTTTAACTTTTTAACGTTTATTTATTTTTTAGACATAGAGACAGAGCGTGAGCAGGAGAAGGGCAGAGAGAGAGGGAGACACAGAATCAGAACACAGGCTCCAGGTTCTGAGCCATCAGCACAGAGCCTGATGCGGGGCTTGAACTCACAGAGCGCAAGATCATGACCTGAGCCGAAGTCGGCCGCTTAACCGACTGAGCCACCCAGGCGCCCCGAGGAGTTATAGATTTCTTGTGAACATCTATCCAGCTGTACAGTTATGATTAATTTATTGATTTATTTGATATAATTCGTTACAAAATTTTTGAAAAGTAGACTTCCTATTTATAATAATGGCAGTCTGAGTTATTCCACAAGCTTTTTTGTTGAAAAGATCTAAATAATGAAAGATTGATGCTTTTAAGAAGGCACTTTTACTATTTTATCTAACAGTCGACAAAGGATTGAGGAATAGCTTCAAAATGAGGGGAAAATCAGGGCAGACATTTCAGCAGAAAGTCATTTTTTTAAATTGTTTTTAATGTTTATTTATTTTTGAGAGAGAGAGAGAGAGACAGAGCATGATAGGGGGAGGGGCAGAGAGAGAGGAAGACACAGAATCTGAAGCAGGCTCCAGGCTCCAAGCCATCAGCACAGAGCCCGATGTGGAACTCGAACTCACGAACCGTGAGATCATGACCTGAGCTGAAGTCTTGACCGAGTCACCCAGGTGCCCCTTAAAAGCCATTTTTAAGCTACTTTGCCCTGAGGGCATTTGCTTAACCCAAACAAAAAGAACTTTGGTTGCCTTCTGGGATAAAGGTGACAGAAAAGAGGGCTGAGACCCTGTAAAAGCTGGAGTTTTTGCCCAAAGATCCTCCCCAAATTCATCTTAGTCGACTGAGAGTAGAACTGCTTATCTTTGTAACATCAACCCAGGCTCTAATGAAGTGTTAGGGAACCTGGCAGGTTGGGAGACAGTGGAAGCAAAAGGGGAACGAGAGGGGAGTAGACTTTTTGAGAGGTTTGCCTTGAGTGGGGTAGATTTGGTCAAATGCGCTGTCCTGGGAAGCTCTTTTTCCAGGTCCTGTGGCTAGAAAAAGTGGGCTTTTCTTGAAGCCTTTTGGTCTATGCCCATTGGTGTTTCTGGATTAGGGCGCTTTCTTGTGCCCAGGCCTAGATATACTGGAGACAGACAAATTCTCAGGGAACTCAACACCCAAGGTCGCTAGCCGGTTTGCCTTCTTTTCTTCACCTTTAGGTCTTCTGTCAGTTGCTTTATGGATTTCATCCAGGTTTATTTGTTCATTTGTTTCATTATTAGCAGGAGGAATAGGGTGGCATGTGCTTATTTCATCTTGTCGGGACCAGAAACGATTCAATAAATTCTATATTGACTCCATATTCTATATTCCAATTTTGTCGGTTGTCCCAGTAATGTGTTTTATGGCATTGTTTTGTTTCTGATACAAGATCCAGTCCAGCATCATGAATTGCATTCAGTTCCCATGTCCAGTTTCCATGTGTAATAATTTCTCAGTCTTTCATTTGTCTTTAAAGATACTAAAACTTCTGAAAAATAAAGGCTAGTTGTTTTTTTAGAATGTCTTTCATTTGGGTTTGTCTGATATTGTTTCTTCATGATGAGATTCAGGTTATGAATTAATTAAAAAAAATCTTTTTTAGACAGAGTGTGTGCAAGCAGGGGAGAAGGGCAGAGGGAGAGAGAGAGACAGAGAGACAGTGAGAGATAGAGAGAATCTTAAGCAGGCTCCATGCTCAGCGCAGAGCCCAACACGGGGCTCCATCCCATGACCAAGGATCAAGATCTGAGGTGAAATCAAGAGTCAGATGCTCATCTGACTGAGCCACCCAGTCACCCCCAGTTTATGAATTTTTTGAGAGGAATATGACACGAATGATGTTTGGTCCTTCTCAAGTTATATCCAGAGGCACATGATACCTGTTTGCCCTATATTTTTTTTTAGTTTTTTTCTTTTTTTAAGCAAACTCTAGACCCAATGTGGGGCTTGAACTCACAACCTCAACTGAGATCAAGAGTCACATGCTCTTCCAGCTGAGCCCGCCACACACCCCTGTTCACCCCTTATTTTGGTGAATTGCTTAAGGTGTTCTTCTATTCCTCCAGTGTATAGTTACTGTTTTTCCTTTTGCAACCAATGCATACATTGTGAAGAGCAACTTTGATGCTGATTAAGTATTCTGTTTCTTATCAAACTTAGCCCCTACCCCATGTGTGTAGCATCCGTGGATGATTCTTGCCTGAATCAAATTTTATTATGATGGTCGTAAAATAAGGATTTCCTGACTCCGTCATTACCTCCGTGTACTGGCACTCCACCACAGGAAAGAAATTTCCCCTTTTTAAAATCAACGTTAGGAACGGTCCTTTCTAGCTGTGGCAGGAGATCTAAATAACACACTAGTCCTTCATCTCCCAGTGAAGTTATATTATTTTTCGTTCTTCCGTTAATTATCATTTGTAACTTAAATTAATATACTGACACTTTTTTCTTGTTCTCTCAACTATCTATGATGTCTCCTGATCTGTGGATTAGTGAAATGAGGGTCTTATTTTCCTTGCTCTACCCTCTAACTCTCTTCCCCCTATTGTACTTCCCAACTTCTGTCACGTACACTTTCACGTTATCGAGGTTGTTATTTATGCGATGTTTTATAACCACTATTCCGTTACCGTGAGCTTATCCAGGTTCCCATCAGCTTTCCACTTTCTCATCATTGATGATCCTGGCCTGAATTACTTCATTACGAGAGGCAAAATATTGGTATTTAAAATTACAGTATTTGCTCTGCATTTTCTAGTTGCCAGACTCTATTTTTCTGTTTGTTCTAATTGTTGTAAAGTACAATTTCGTGTTTCCACTCATGCATCTCACAGCCACCCATTGCTTCATGAATTAAGTTCCAAATCTTCAGTGTTATGTCCAGGCCTTTCTTATTATGTTTCCTACCCTTATTTGTCTCCCTTATTCTTTTAAATACTCTATGATCTGGGAAAGAGTTCCTGTGTTCCTCAAAAGTTCCCCCTCACTCCTGCTTCCCCATCTGTGCTCTTGCCTTTCCTTCTCTCTAGATTGTTCTCAGTCCTGTGGAAATCTTATCCAAAGCCCTCACAATGGCCTCAGAGTGGCCTACAAGGTCTTACACACAAGAGTTTCTCTTTCCTGGGACCTCATCTCCAAGTGCTTTCTCTCTCTTATTCTAGTCAGACTGTTTCTCCAGGTCACCATTCACAAGCCACAAGCTTTGTGAGGTCACAAAGACATCAGGTCTTTGCATTTGAGGTTCCCCTTCCTAGGGCACTCCCTCCAGATACCAGCATGACTCACAGTCATCAGCTCTTTCAAGTATTTGCTCAAGTGTCACTTTCTCGGTGAGGCCTTTTCTGACCTCTCTGTTTGAAATTGCAGCACCTCCCTCCGTCTCCCTGTAGTCAGTCATTCTCCCCCTTCCCTCTTCTATTTTTCTCCATAATACTTATTCTGTCAAATGTGTATTATGTGATTTATTGATTTTATTTATTTTCTGTCCCATCCTTAACCCTCTGCTAAATAGAAATTCCATAAGGACAGAGATTTATCTATTTTGTTCACTGCTGAATCCTTACAACTAGAACAATATTTGGAATTGAGTAGATATTTAATAAATATATTCAAAATATGAAGATAAATTTGTGGAATGAATGAATGAATGACAAGACCTGCACTGTGGTGAGTTTGTTGGTTGTTGAGTGAATGAATCCTCTTTTCAAGAGCCATCTCAAATATCTCTTTTTGGAAATTTTTTAGGCACAAAGTTTTATTTCTTCCGTTTCAATATGTATTCATTTTATTTCCTTTTCTTGCCTCGTTGCACTGGCTAGGTTTTTCAGCACTATGTTGAACAAGAATGGTGAGCACAGACATCCTCTACCCAATCTTAGAGGAAAAGCATTTGGTTTTTAACCATTAAATATGTTAGATGTTGATATTTGGTATTTTTTTAACCCGAATCGAAGAAGTTCCCTTGTATTCCTATTTTTGGAAATTTTTATCATGAGTAGGTGTTGAATTTTGTCAAAAGCATTTTCTATATATATTGATGTGATCATGTGATTTTTCTTTTCTAAGCTGCTAATATAGTAGGTAACACCAATTTTTGAATGCTGACCTAGCCTTGCATTCCTGAAATTAAGCCCACTTGGTCATGTATGTAATTCTTTTATATATTGCTGAAGTTTTTGCTAATTCTTTGTTAAGGGTTTTTGTGTATATTCATAAAGTAGGTATATTGGTTTGTAGTTATTATTATTATTATTATTATTATTATTGTCTTTGTCTGGTTTTGGTATCCAGGTAATACTAGCTTCATAAAATGAATTGAGTCAAATCATTGTGTTGCACACCTAAAACAATGGTATGTGTCAGTTATATCTCAAATTTAGAAAGATAAGATTGAAAATACCAAAAAAATGAATTGGGAAGTATTCTTCCCTTTTCTGCTTTTTGGAAGATATTTTATGTAGAATTGTTGTTAACTCTTCTTTAAGTGTTTGGTAGAATTCTCCAGTAGGGGTGCCTGGGTGGCTCAGTCGGTTAAGCGTCCGACTTCGGCTCAGGTCATGATCTCGCGGTCTGTGGGTTCGAGCCCCGCGTCGGGCTCTGTGCTAATGGCTCATCAGAGCCAGGAACCTGCTTCTGATTCTGTGTCTCCCTCTCTCTCTCTGCCCCTCCCCCACTCATGCTCTGTCTCTCTCTGTCTCAAAAATATATAAACATTAAAAAAAATTTTTTTAAGAATTCTCCAGTAAAGTCCTCTGGACCTGTAGATCTGAAAGGGGTGTTGATTATAACAGCTTTAGGGACATTAAGATTATCTAGTTAATATTAGATGAGTTGTGGTAGTTTTTGTTTTTCAAGGAATTGGTCCATCTAAAACAAGGTGTCAAGTTTATATGTGTGGACTTGTTTGTAATTGCTATCACCTGAGTGTTTGCTTTCCCCTCAAATCGTATGTTGAAACCCTAATGCCTAATGGGATGGCATTGGGAGGTGGTGTCTTTGGGAGGTGCTTGGGTTGTGACAGAAAAGTCTTCATGAATGAGGTTAGTCCTCGGATAAAAGAAGCTCTAGAGGGACCCACTGCCCCCTTCCACCATGTGAAGACACAGCCAGGACTTCCCTGCCTCCACAAATGTAAGAAATAAATTTGTGTTATTACTCGGTCTGTGGTATTTTGTTACAGCAGCTCAAATGAACTAAGACAGTAATACTCCTTTTCTATTATTTTACATGTGGCATTTCTGGCCAGCTGACTTCATTTGTTCCAAGTCTGGGATATTTATGGCATCAAAGAAAATCCAGGCCACTGGGCCACCATGTTGTTGCTCAGATCCCTGACTGGGCTGCTTTCGTCTCTCCACCTCTCAGAATCTTGTGTGTTTTATCTACAGCGTCAGAGTTTTTATTGTCCTTAAGTAGCAGGCGGAATAAGGCAAAGTTGATCTACTCTATATTCCTAGAGTGCAAGTCCCCATCTTCAGTTTTTTGGTTTTTTTAAAATTTTTTTTAACGTTTATTTATTTTTGAGAGACATAGAGACAGAGTATGAGCAGGGGAAGGGCAGAGAGAGAGGGAGACACAGAATCTGAAGCAGGCTCCGGGCTCTGATGAGCCATCAGCACAGAGCCCGACGCGGGGCTCGAACTCACAGACGGTGAGATCATGACCTGAGCCGAAGTCGGCCGCTTAACCAACTGAGCCACCCAGATGCCCCCCCCACCCCAATCTTCAGTTTTTGGTGTTAGTGTGTGGCTTCTGTCTTGCTAGGGTATTGTGTCCAAATCATTTTTCTGACAAGGTAAAATTATTTTGTGCCTATTACTGTAAGACCACCGTTGTCCCTTTGTCAAGTCTTAATTACATTCATTGGCCTGAGATACTTGGTGAATACAACTTCTGAATATGTGGAAATATTTTAAGATTGATTTAGAGCAGACTACTTCTATTAGAGCAACAGATTTGGCCTAATTTTATTCGTGAATAGATATTTATAAATAAAAGTTTATTTGACAAATACAATATGGTAGTTTAGTTCTTCAAAGGCGGTTTACAGGCTGATCTGCTTTGGGATAATTATAGGTGTTTCAAACCTGGATTTGATTTCATGGACAAACGTATAAGTAGAGGAGAAACACTGCCAGGAAGGAGAATAAATGTGCATTCAAATAACTTTAATAGTTAATTCAACTCTTTCTGACCAGGATGTCAAATCCATTTCTCATAGTTAAATTGATTGGTCCAGTCATCTGAAATAAATGATCTGAGATTGTGAGTTTACATTTTAAAATCCTTTCCATTTAGCCAGAGGTTGAGACTACTTCCCTCACACCCTTCTTCTATGGAAAAAATATGGCTATTCTGCCTGTTTTAACTTCATTAATCAGTTTCCCTCTGTTCACATTGCTTTATAGCAGTTTTCATAAACAATGCATTGTCCTACGCCAAGGATTTGTAAGTGTTTCATGGCACAGGTGTGAGACTTCTTGACATCTCCAGTGTTAATCATCATCAATTGTATCCTTGTGCAAGGGTGAGCAAAGCTAAGGGGGGAAAGGTAGGCTTTTAAATTGTGAAGCAAATTGCTTTGGGATTTTATTGGGAATCACTCATTAGGTTTTGAAATGTCAAGAGACCCAAATACGAATTTAAGTTAGAGTTTTATGACGTACCATTAAGTTATCCTCTTAATACATTTTAATATAATTTCCTTTAGTAGCCCTTAACACCCTCTAAGCCAATAGTGCTTCACAATTATTTTAAAATCAATCCCTAAGCCAGTGTCGTTTCTCTGTCATTTTAGTATCCTCCAACCTCCTAAGCACGGCTGCAAGTTGAAATGATGTTGAAGAACTGTAGCAAAAATTTAATAATAATAAAAAAAAGTGGCCTCATTTTGCAGGGAAGGGTGTATTAGGTAATTGACAGAGAATGACCAGGAACATGGAGGTAGGAGTAGGTCATACAGATTGGATTCTTCAGTATTTTCAACTCCCTGTGAATGAAATTTTGAAATCAATATGCCATTTTCGTTGCATCTAATAAGACTGTTAAGGACAGAGGCAAGATGGAAAGATGTAATACCTGCTTTGTTTTGCCACTGAAGCAAGTGGAAGTGCTGTATGGAAAAGTTCCCCATGTCTTGAAAAACTGCACTCTTATATAATTTTGCTTTAGAAAGGGTATTTATAATTGTGTATGAAATAATTGTACATTACATACTATTGCAAGGCACATGCTGCTAATTTTCGTCTTGGGACATCTTATTGACTTTTTATTGTTTCTTTAGGGATGCAGTGGGTTTTCCCTAACAGCTCTCTCTTTTTTTTTAAAGTTTATTTTGTAGTAATCTCTACACCCAATGTGTGGTTCAAGCTCACAACCCCAAGATCAAGAATCAAACGCTTTTCCCGCGGAGTCAGCCAGGTGTCCCCTGTAACAGTTCTAGGCTAGGCTAGGCTTCTCTCTGCTTTATTATGCTGCACGCAAATACAGGAATTCTCAGCAGCCCTGGTATCTCAAATACATTGGGTTCCTTACCTCACAGCTGTTTCCCTTATTATTATTATTATTATTATTATTATTTTATTTTATTATTTATTTATTTATTTATTTGCTGCAGACTCCCATATTTGTTAGGGTTCCACTCATTCTCTGCAGTCCTGTGCTTAGAGAAGAGGTCAATCCTGGTAGGTACAAGCTAGGTAAGGCCCTTTCTCGTAGCCAGCGATCGGTTTAGAGATGCGACTGTCAACCAGTTTGGCCAAGGACACTTGAGAAATACATGGAGGGGCTTCTGGGAAGGTTTTCCCTGCTTTCAAAAAAGACACTGGAAGGAGGTAATCCTTTCTTCCTTCTGAATGTTGTGACTGAATGTGACATGGATGAGCAGAAGATGGAAAACACAGACCTGATGACAATACTGCGCTTCTGAATTTGGGATGACATCGGCGGCCGCCCTGCACCCACACTTGTTGGCGAGATGTTACATCTCCCTCTGTTTAGGCCCCTTGAGTCAAGATTCTTTATTACTTGCAACTGAAAAGGTCCCATTAAAATAGCATTACAGCACTGCACCCTTGGCTTATGTAACATCTTCCGCTTAGATAACACTCTTTTAAGCAGTGATGCATGTTGATGATGGGGTGTCTCTTTGCATTCTGTAGGGAGTTTAGCAGTGCCAGTTAATTCCACTTTTATACCTTTGTGGTAACAGAAAAAATTATTTGGCAATAATGGCCTCCATTTACTGAATGTGAACTGTGCACGAGGTACTGTGCCAAATGCCTTAGGTATATTGTCTCATTTAATTCTCACAAAATGCCTGGATATTGTTTCTACCATTTTTTTTTTAAAGAAACCGAGGCTCAGGAATTTTAAACCGCTTTGCGCAATGCGAGAAACTTCAAAAAGAGAAGTCTCTTTTTGATAAAATTTGTGCTCCTAACTTGGCCGATTCTCTTTTATTATGCCTGGTGTATTCGTCATGAAGGATTAAAAGAAAAGGGTAAGATCGAAATTGCTTCGTAGCTTTGGAAGATTATCAGGACTTTCCGCCCCATCGAAAGCAGGCTTCTAAGGATGCAGTTGCTCTGGTTTCCAAATGACGTGTGATGGCGAGAGGGAGAGGTGACGGCGATGGTGTCGCACAGGGTGATGGGCCTGGGCTGGGTTCCTAAGTGCTTCTGCGAAGCCTGGACCATCACGTTGGAGAGCTGGGATTCGATGGAATCACGCTGTTGCTGCAGCTGAGCTTTTTAAGGATGAAAAATGAGAGGAGAGACTCACAGAGGGAGACTTCTAAATTGAATTTTCTCCTCAGATTAAAGCAAAGGGAGTTACGGGTTGGAGGGATGAGGGACAGGTCCATAATTTAACATAATATTCTGGTTTTATTTTATTAAAAAATTTTTAATGTTTATTTCTGAGAGAGAGAGAGAGACAGAGAGACAGAGTGTGAGCGGGGAAGGGGCAGAGAGAGAGGGAGACACTGAATCTGAAACAGGCTCCAGGCCCCATGCTCTCAGCACGGAGCCTGACGCGGGCTCCAACTCACCAACTGTGAGATCACGACCCGAGCGGAAGTCGGACACTTAACTGACTGAGCCACCCGGGCGCCCCTGTAATATTCTGGTTTTAGATGAGACCGAGCCCGTGGCAGACTTCGTGGCAGCATGTGTACAGGCCTCGGGGACGGTCTAGTCCAGATTTCCATTCAGAATTCCAAGAGAGAAATAGACTCTCTCAGCCTGTGAATTCCGTGA
>PITB01027840.1:0-19768 GCA_004024585.1 Paradoxurus hermaphroditus
GGGGGGGAGGTGTTCGATAATTGTTAAGAGTGTACACAGTCTTGAGACCAGTTTGAGAAGAAAGAAGCAGTTACAGCCTAGCAGGCGAAGAAGTCCTTAGAATTCCTCTTGGGGACCTGAGGTCAGGCTGCAGTGGGGATTTCCAGACCTGGACTTCCAATCCCGGCCAGACGAGGCTTCCACAATCGCAGCTGAGTGGGCTGGATACTGGGGGGCAGGCCCGACCCCCCATCAGCGGCTCCAGCAGCGTGGGTCGACTGCCCTCCAGACGCCGCAGGCTGCACCTAGCAGTTGCTGCTTCACTTTGTGGGCCATCCATCTCCCCGGCGTCGGGACAAAGTGCCTGGCTTGAGTCCCCGTGCTTGTGTGCTCTGGGTTGTTGCTTTATCGTTTCTTGACTTTGGCCCCATAGAGCACCATCCTCCTGATTAAAGCAGCCTTTATTCTGGAGGCCTCTGGAGAGGGCGTGCAGAGCGATGCCACAGACGGAGGCTGATCCCTCCTCCCTGTGGTGTCCTTTCTGGGACGAGAGTGGGAACAAAAACTTTCTGAGTACGTACCAGGGGCGGGGCTCCGTTCGGACCTTTTTGTGCACGGTTAAGGACCCAGGCATCAGAATCAGTTCTGGAGGCTGCGGGTGAGTGGGGTGACCTTGAGCAAGTCACTGCGCCTCTCTGGTCGTCAGTGCCTGAAGCCGTACAATGGAATAATTGTCACACCGACCGTTATGGGACCGCAGTGAGGGCGGGATGAGAAACCTTGAGAGTGCCTGGCGCGCGCTGGCTGGGGTATAGTAAGCCTCGCTCCTCAGTGTCTGGCACTGTTACCAGTAACGGGCAATGACCGCTGCCTTTATAACCCTTCCCGACAACCCCATGGGTACAGGAAGAGGAACCCGAGGGTTAGCGAGATGAAATTAGGGTCCCAGCTCACCAGCTGGAAAGTGGCAGTACCGGGATTTGGACGCAGACTGTCTGAGTCCTAAGGAGAGCTCCACTGGCGGCTCTGGCCAGGACGGGGTGCGCCGAATCCGGGAGCCGATATACCAATCTGCTTGGTGCCCTCCTGCTGTTTCCAGCTGAGATCTCATTTTCTCTCTTTCACCTTGAGGCGAGTTGCTAATATTTGATGGGAAACCTGTGGCACCAAGCCGTGAAATGCAGGATTTGTGTAATAATTTCGTCTCCATTTCTTATTCCTCCATCCCCCCGAATGGTGAGGAGGGGGTTTGCAGACAGTCTTTTTTTTGGCTAGAGCAGCAGTCCTGTGGCAAAACAGCTTTAGAACGACTTTGTTTCAAATCCTTAAAATTTTTTTTTTCCTGAAGGATATCAATTGTCAGGATGGGGGTTTAAAAAAAAATCCCTATTTTGATTTGCACTGAAGGAAGGGAGGGCATCACAGGAACCAGGTGCAGAGCGAATGAAGGGAGAGAGTGAGGGAAACGAGGCCTGGGAGGGACAATGCAACGAACGTTCTAGAATCCAGCTGCCGAATTAAGGAATCAGGAAAATGCCCCAATTACGGTATCAAAGGGAGGGAAGACAGGCACGGAACTTACCTTGAGAATGAACAAGGTAGTGGAAAATTTAACACCTTCCAGATGGAGGGCTTCCACTGTTGGGAGAGAAAGAGCTGTCTTTATCTTCCTGATATCACTCGGGGAAGAGGAGAAAAACTGTCAGATAAGGTGTGTGTGCGTGTGTGTGCGCGTGTGTATGAGAGAGAGAGAGAGAGAGAGGGAGTGCAACATACAAAGAGAGAAATGCAGAAACAGGGAGAGGACCATGGACAGAGACAGAGCCAGAGCTAGGCTCCGTGAACGAACCGCGCCCAGTCCGGACAGGTGTCACTGGGTCTCCCTGTCTGCCCTTCTTTCCCTGCCCTGCCAAGCCCTCCAGGTAACAGAGCCCAGTGACCACCATCAGTATGGAGGCCCACAGTCCTCATTTGCTGGTCGGGACACTCCAGCTGGGGGTCCGGTCTGTATCTGGCCTCCTGCCTAAGAAATGGGCAGACTCCCACCTGCTTCCTGAATGAGGGATCAGAAGATCCGAGTCCAGACCAGGCTCTGCGGGCGTTGCCGTGTGATCTTGGGCAAATTGGCTCCGCCACGCTGGGCCTCAGTCTTCCCATCTGTAAGATGGGAAGGGTCATTCCTGTCCTTCCTCCATGCCGGGGCTGGTGTGGGATTTCAGTGAGGTCATGGTTCCGAGCAGGCCGTGCAACGTGTAAGAGAAAAACGACACAGAAGCGAGAAACCCTTCAATTTAATTTGGGGGGTGAAGACCCACTTCGTTACATTTCCTGGGTGATTCTCCGAGTCTCTTCCCTGTGAGGAGTCTGGCCAGAAACGGGGGGGGGGGTCATTGCGTTTGCAAGGCTGCGGGAAGAAAATGTTCAGAGAATCTGTGTCTTGTTCCGTTCCAGAGGAAAACCCCTTACAACCCACCATGAAACTCAATGGGGAGAGGGACGACCATCACCGTATAATAACAACGACCATAAAAAAAGGGAAAACAAAGCCATTCACATCAACTAGGACAAGGTACCGGCGAGGGAGTGCTGCGCGGTTGATTTTTCTTCCACAAACTTCCCGACCTCATCCCCTCATCTTCCGAATGGGCCCGTGGATGCAAGGTGATTCCCCTTGGGAGTGGTTTATGGGTGCAATCGTCCATTTCCATCACGCCCGGGCCCTCCTCCCTCTTTGTCTTGCGATGGATTCGGGGGCTCCTCAGGACCCTCCCCCACCTTAGCATACATTTTGCTCCCAGGGGCCGTTGAGAAACAAGCCCAGGAAACTGACCGCTGCGGCAGGAGCCAGTGGCCCCTCCCCGTCAGGCGTGTGGGCGGCCGGCCCCGGGGCAGCAGCCGGATAACTGATTACACAATCAAGGGGGGTTGGCAGGAAGCAGGTGTCTCTGGCCATCTCCTTCCTCACTACCTGGAGTTGCCCAGAAACAGGAAACGGAATCGCTTCTAGATTCAACAGCTGGGTTGTGATCGGCGGGGACCCGGGAGACCCCGTGACCCTGCAGGTGCGCCTCGAATAGCGTCGTGGCGGCCCGGAAGGTGTGCGGGCTCTGGCGGTGCAGAGAGGGTCGCGCCCCAGGCTCGCCGGGTGACTTCGCATCAGCCATGGGGCTCTCCGCCTCAGTTTTCCCATCTACCAAATGGTGAGAGCAACTTCTCCCTGGTTTGGTAGGGCTGACGACCGCTGACCCTTTTATGAGGGGCCCATGAGAGGCTTAGTAATTCGTCCAGGTAAACAGGCTTGGAGTTCGGTTTGAAGCCTGGTGTTTCGACGAGAACCCAGGGTTTTCTCTGTTACGTGTGTATCCGGTGTCAAAGCAAGGGGCACTAACAGTTCATTGGAGAAGTGACACTGTGCCTGTCCCCTTGATACCTCGTGTTTCTTACTACTCCCCGTGTTCCCCGGAAAACACTTTGTGAAAACAGATGTCCTGCCTTCCCCTTCGTCAGCGCTGACCTGCCCAGAGCCCCGCCCCCTTTCGGTCTGCTCTGCGGGCATCAAATTCCAGAGCGCTGTTTACAAGCCCGCATCGACATCCAATCACTACAGAGGCCGGGCAGGTGTAACGAATGCGAGAGGCGGGGAGACACAGGCGTCAGAGAACCCCGGGGCCTGGGGCAAATCCTAGTTATGTAAATTAACTATCGCAATTAAAAGTCAAAAATTCCATTTCCCCCCAATCAAAAATTATTTTAAAATTCAAATGGATTATTTAAATCAACGATGGCGTTTCAATATTAAACATTTAATTTTTTTGAGTAAACGGTTGGATTTATTATTTTTAAATTGTTACAAATGAATTATCCCAATTAAAAATTTAAAAAAATCTTTCACGGAGAAAAAATATGTCTTGGAGCTCTAAGAGGCTCACTCGCAGCTTCTATTCTGGCTCAGCTTCCACGTCGGGTGGAGGAAGATATAATTTGCCTATGTGGCTACGGAGCTGGGAAAGTGGCAGAAGCCACAGTGGTTTCAAAGCTTTACATTTTTCTATTCCCAGTCCAGTACTTTTTTCTGCTCGAGGACTAACTAATTCATACTATCGTGTTAATGACTGACGGAGACTTTCTGTTACTCTTAGAATGGTAACAGTCGTGGTAGACGTGTTTTCACTGGGACATTCTATCGAGGGACACTTGACAGAAGAGGAGCCACGTGGCCCACGCCGTGTTAGGTCATCTCCATGGCTCAGATACATTTATCTCCAGGGAGGAAGGAGCATCCTTACTGCTCACAGGAAGCAGCGACACCCATCACTTCCTGTTTATATGCACCCTGCCACCCCCCTTCTCCAGGTCACGGGCTCTCCCCCAGCACAGGAAGTGACTCGGCAACGGATGCAAAACGGATGCTCTCTCCTGCAGGAGAGCAGGAGGCTCCGTGCGCTTTGCAATTCCGCGGCCTTTGCAAACACACGCCTGCTTGCTTGGCCCTGTTGCAGAGGAAAATATAAAATCCTGTGGGATGCCGGCGGAAACCGAGAGACCCCCCCGAAGCTTCCCTGGGTTCCGGCTCGCGGGGTGTGCGCCAGGAGGCCACACAGCGTTTCGGACTGGGGGCCGGTTTGATAAAGTACTCGCTCCAACACTTTATTATCAGGCCCTTTGCAGAAAGAGCTTCATGACTGCCGACCTAGTGGAATCAGACAGACAGAGCTGGGTTCGTTGTCAGGGAACACACTGCTTTGCTTCTCTGGGCCTCAGTTTTCCCATCTCTAAAAGGGGGGTGGTAATTGAACCTTCTTACAAGGGCGTCGTGAGGAGCGAAGTCGACAGATCAAGGCCTTAACTGTTGGTTCCCTGTCTCCCCATCGTGCATAGCCTTGTGGCCTTGGAATGAGGCTCTCTGGAGGCCTTGCCTCTCTCCAGGGTCCTGAAGCAGGCCAGGCTGCGACCAGTTGTCCAGATAACGCGACAAGCTCCGCCGTTTGCAGGGCGGGGGCTATGAGCCTGGCCCTCTGCTAAACCCTTGACCTGACCTGCATGGGCACGGCCCTTCTGTGTGGGAGGCACGTCCTACCGACAAAGCCACTGAGGGTTGGAGAGGTAGAGCCCGACAGTGGCAAGCCAGCAGTGCACCTGGGCCACTGTGGCCCCAGAGCCGACACTCTGGAAGGCTCGTGCTGTGTGAGTGGGCAGCGGGGTGGACACCTCTCTGAAGCCAGAACGGGAAATTTGCTATAGAACGCCAGAGCGGGATGGGAGCTTGTGGATTCTAGCGGGTCCAAGCCACCCGTTGACAGATGTGGAGACTGAGGTCTTGAAGGCTAAGGCACCCGTCCGAGGGGAGGCAGGGAGATAACTACTGCCAGCCCGGACTGTGGGCTGTGCCCCGGGCCCTGCTTCGCTCTCTGCCTGGCCTCTTACCGTCCTGGCCCCACCCAGCCCTCTGCTCCAGGGAGACGGGGTTCCTGTTGGTTCCTCAGGGGCGCCTTCCCTCACCTCTGCACCCGCTCTGGAAGGCTCCCCCTATCCATCCCCCTGCACGTCACCGGCTGACTCCCGTTCGCCCTTGAAGGGTGCATGGCTCCCTCAGGGAAGCCTCCCTGAGCCCCCCAGGCCCTCCTCCGGGCTGCCGGAAACCCCGTGCGCCCCGCATGTTGTGTCATGACCGATCTGTCTCCCCCAGGAGGATGGCACTCCCTCGGTGTTTGTTGACTCACTGACTGACCTCCCGGCTGGACAAATAAAAGGATGCTGCCTGGAGACGCCTCACAGCGCCCTGGCGGCCCACAAGAGCTCACGAAATGAGGGCGGTGGCCTGGTCGCCACTGCCCCCGCGGTCCTCTTTCGCACCTGCCTCCTCCCTCCGTGGAAGGGAAGGGACACGAGAGTCAGGAGACCAGGCTCCAGGTGTCGGTCCTGCCGCGGACCCTCACGGGACCCCAGCCGTGCCCTCCCTCTCCGGGATCGGGTGTCCTCACTAATGAACCCCGGCGAAGGCCAGCCTCCGGTTCACTGACGCCCCCTTAGCAAGGGGACTTGAGAATCAACCACCCGCTTCAGGCCCGAATTTCACCCTTCAGGCAGCCAGAGTTGCGGCCCCTCCTCTCTCGTCCTCCAACCCGGGCCCGGGAGAAGCCAGAGCTGCGGCCCGGGGGGGGGGGGCGGGGGCGGTGTCCCCGGGCTCCCTGCGTCCCTGTGCGGGAGGCAAGCGCCCCTCCCGGCTGTAGCCGCGGAGTCAGAGCGCCGGCCCCAGGGGGAGCAGGGGTCAGCCAGCTCCTGGGCCTGGAGGACCTCGCCCTGAAGGCTGAGGCCCGCGGCCGGGCCTGGCTGGGCTGAGGAGAAGGTTCCGCGGGGTACGTTTGCCATTGACTTACCGTGTGAGTTCAGGCAAGTTCGTACCGTCTCCGCGACCCGGGTCCCTTCTCTGTAACACAGGACGACAATGACCGCATTGGCACCAGCAGGAAGTGGATGACTCCCTGCGAAGTTCCCAGAGCGCTTCCTGCAATGCCACAAGCCACCCCCCAGAGATGCTTCAGTGAATGAGATCGGTTTTCCCACTCGGGCATGAATAGTCGGCTTCCGTGTGAGAATCCGAACGTGCAGACCAAGGGAGTCAAGGCTCTGTCCACCGTTCCTGTTGCTTAGGTCAGTGTTGGCGCTTGGTAGTAGCAGAGCTTAACAGTAGCACTTAGTGGTAGTAGTGCTGCTTAGTAGTAGTGCTTAGTAGCAGTAGTGCTTAGTAGGAATAGTGCTTAGTAGCAGTCATGCTTAGAGGTAGTAGTAATAGTGCTGAGGAGTAGCAGCAGTGCTGCTTAGTAGTAGTGCTTAGTACCAGTGCTTAGTAGTAGTGCTTAGTACCAGTGCTTAGTAGTAGTGCTTAGTAGAAGTCATGCTCAGTGGTAGTAGTAGGGCCTCATAGTAGCAGTAATGCTTGTTAGGAGTAGTGCTTAGTAGCAATAGTACTTGGTAGCCATCATGTTTAGTGGTAGTAGTAATGCTTAGTAGTAGCAGTAGTGCTGCTTAGTAGGAGTAGTAGTGCTTAGTACCAGTGCTTAGTACTAGTAGGACTTAGTACTGCTTGCACTTAGTAGGACCAGGCACATGTGTTGGATTGAATGAACGACCATAACCAATGTCGGTAAAGGACTACATATAAGCTCTAAAAAGTTCAAGGGGGCTTTCCAAGCCAGCATGTTGAGCAATAGAAGTCTTTTTTTTCCTAATTAAAAAAAATTTTTTTTTGAAAGAGAGACCGCACGTGCACAGGGGGAGAGGGGTAGCAGGAGAGAGAGAGAGACAGAGAGAGAGAGAGACTCTTCAGTGGGACTCGATCTCACAGCCATGAGATCATGACCTGAGCTGAAACCAAGAGTCAGACGCTTAACCAGCTGGGCCCTCCGGGCGCCCCGATGCCGTGTGGGCCTTAAAGGCAGGTGTGTTGGGAGGAACGAGGGCCCTCGGTAGCAGGCACATTCATAAGGGTTACTAGAGTCTAAGCGCTTCTCACAAACTGACCTGTTTAACCTTCACGACCGTCTACGATGACTCTCCTTTTACAGATGCAGAGACGGTGCCACAGAGAGGTTGACTAACTTGTCCTGGGTCACACGGCGAGAAAGGCGCAGAGCCAGGATGCCGACTCAAGTCATCAGCCTGCAGAGGCTGTGTTTTTAGCCGCTGCCCTATATACGGCCTCTTTCCCGGCACGGCTGAGGAACCTGTGGCTACAAACAAAACAGCAAAGAACCACCAAAAAAAAAAGAAACCATCTCCCACAAAAACATCTAAAAAGGAAATGCTGAAAAAAAAAATAACCCCGTCCCTCTGGTCTCAGGGGATGTAGTTGGAAACACTGGGAAAGTCTTCTCCCTTCTCTGTTCCTCAGTTTCCCCGTCTGGACTATGGGGAGGAGACGTCTCCATCATCCCTTTCCTTTTGGGGTCCTGGGTTTCTGCGCGGTCCCTCGGGTGCCCTCTGTGAAGCCAGCAGCCCGGGGCTTCCGTGAAATTTAGGTCACATGGGCTGAAACGCGCCGCTCGCTTTCAGCAGGACCTGCCTCCCCACAGGCTTCCAACGTGCCCGGCAAAGCGGAAACCAGAGAGACGGAACCCTTTTATCAAAGGAGCAACTCTGGAGAAGCCGGGAGGCTGTGAAGCCTCAGGAAGGCAAAATCAAAGGCGAACTTTGAGGAAGCACTTTGTGAAGCAAAGGAAAATTCCATCATGCTTGCAACAGTGCTATCGACTCCACGGAAGGTAATTGACTTGGAACAGAGCGAGGCTGCGTCCGCTCATGTCTCTGCTGAAAACGCAGACCCAGAAGGGAAGTCAGACAAACAACCAGGCAATCTGTTTGTCAGGTAATTGGCATAAAGATGTTGTGTTTCCCTCACCTCTTGAATTATTTGGGTGCATCAAGAAAAATCCTCCATCCTGAGAGTTTTATGTGGAAACACGATTGGAAAGAAAGGCTCTGTCTTTCGCTCTCTTTCTCCCTCCCTTTCCTCCCTCCCTCTCTTCTTTCCCTCCCTCCTTCTTTCCTACCCTCCTTCCATCTTTCCTTCCTTCCCTCCTTCCATCTTTCCTTCCTTCCCTCCCTCCCTCCTTCCTTCCTTCCCTCCCTCCTTCCTTCCTTCCATCCTTCCTTCTATCCTTCCTTCTTTTCTACCTTCCTTCCTTCCTTCTTCTGTATCTCCCTCCCTCTTCCCTTCCATCCTTCTTTTACTTTCTTTCTTTCTTTCCATCCATCTATCCATCATCTATTTTTCCATCATCTGTCTATCCATCCATCCATCCATCTTGCTACCTAGCTATATATCTGAATATATATTAGATTCTATCTGTTGATCTATCTATCCATCCACCTACCCATCTACCTATCAATCAATCTAGCTATCTATCTGAATATATATTAGATATATATTCAATTCTTCCTACCTTCCTTCTTCCCTTCCTCTCTATCTATCTGAATATATATATATAGATTTCTATCTTTTTTCTTTTCATCCACTATCTACCTATAGAACCTAATATGCATATATAATATAACATAAGGGAATCTAATATACATCAGAGAGAGAACGAGAGACAGTGCAAGTGGGAATCTATTTATCCGACCCCGTGCCAGGCTCGGGGGATGTGAGGTGTAAGACAGACGTGATGAGAGGGGTGCCCAGGTGGCTCAGTTGGTTAAGCGTCCAACTTCCGTTCAGGTCACGATCTCAACGATTTTTTTTCTGATGCCTACTCATCAGTAGGTATAAAACACAAGGAAATTGAAGTCTAGAGCAAAGAAGTGATTGCCAAGATGAGCAAGAGCTGGGACTAGAGCCCTAGCTGTGTAGCCCAGGACAAAACCTGAGAGGTAGCAAGTCAAGGCCGGTGGCCCCAGAACAGGAAGGTTCCCTGTGGTCACACCTACATTCCGAAGCCATTCCTGACTCTCTCCCATGTACAGTTAGCTACTACATTCTTTGTACTTTCTCTATCTTACCTTCCCACGAAGGGTCACGAGTGGAAATCCTCCAGAGGCAGGGAGGCAGTATAAATGAGCCTAACGGGGTTCACCGGGTAGCGGGCAGTAGGGAGGGGTGGGGACGAGGGCAAAGAGGAACACTGAGCCCTTCCAGGAAGGGCTGGTCCTCCCTCAGCTCTGGCTGATGGTCCTTGGAAACCCAAGCCTGACGTTGCCAGATCTTTTGATTTCTCATAAGGAGCTCCAAATCTAGATTACTATGTAAGCCCTTCTGATAACCGGCCACCAATTCATTCCTTGTGAGGGCCTCAAAATATCGCGGATGGGCTGGATTTGACTCAGAGTCCGCCCGCTAGAAATGCCTCCCCGCCAGTGAATATTCTGCCATCGTAGCTCTTGACACCCCTCATTATTCTTATTTCCCTATCTATTCCCTCCCCCCTCCGCCCAGCCGGGTTGTGTTCCCCTTGAGGGGAGGGATTATGGCTTAATCATCTTTCGTGGTCCAGGGCCCGTCACGGGGCCGGCACGCCAACGGGGCATACCAAACCTTTATTGAAAGAACACTCACCTCCCCTCCCTCTGCAGCTGCTGAAAAATAAATATATAATAGTTTTTAATTAAAAAGAAACAGGATGAAATATGCATGAGAACCCTAGTCTTTGACAGGAGCCAGTGTGTTAAGGGGAAAGACTTTCAAATTATGTTTGCCAGGGATGCTTCCAAAAGACTAAAAACGTTTTCTGGGCGTGCGGTCTCGGCTGGCAAAATCTTGCTCTCCATTCTGCACCGCGGCTAAGGCTCACCGTGTTTGGATAGTTCTCAGAGCACGAGACGCTTGCTTGTTACAACAGGTTACCAAGCTAAATCTCCCCAGCTCCCAGGGGTGGCTTCCTTCATCCCTTGGGGGAAGCTCTGTAGGTCTCTGGGACACTAGGGAACACGGTCTACAAGCCGTGGGTGTGTTCTAACTACCACCTTCCGGGACGTGACGGACCAAGTTTCAGGTGCGGGTGTGACTTCCTTAGACACACAGTG
Organism: Paradoxurus hermaphroditus; assembly: GCA_004024585.1. Classification (NCBI taxonomy): domain Eukaryota; kingdom Metazoa; phylum Chordata; class Mammalia; order Carnivora; family Viverridae; genus Paradoxurus; species Paradoxurus hermaphroditus. The sequence goes on from PITB01027840.1 coordinate 10,498, forward strand.
GGTCTGCAGAGGAACTGGGACTTGGACCCAGGAAGCCGGTTGTATGAAAAGATGAACAGAGTGGAGCTGAAGAGCAGGGACTTTGGGATCTTTCCGGCCTGCTTCCTGGTCCGGTTCCTTCCCACTGCTTTGGTGACAATGACTGGTCACCTCCCCTCTGTGAAACTGCTTTTCCCCTCTGTGAGGTGGAGACGGTGAGGAATACCCAATCTGCAGAGCCGTTGTCGGATATAAATAAGACAACAGGGGCACCTGGGTGGCTCAAAAAGTTGAGCATCCAACTCGATTTTGGCTCAGGTCATGATCTCACGGTTTCTGAGTTCGAGCCCCACTTTGGGGTCCGTGCTGTCAGTGCAGAGCCTGCTTGGGCTTCTCTCTTTCTCGCTGTGTCCCTCCCCTGCTCATATTCTCTCTCTCAAAATAAATAAATCAACTTTTAAAAAAAGAAAGAAGATAACATATATAAAAGCACTAAGCAGGGTTCCTGGCACATAGTTGACACTATGCCAAAAGTTAATATTAAAATAATAGAGGGGCACCTGGGTGGCTCAGTCGGTTAAGTGGCCGACTTCGGCTCAGGTCATGATCTCGAGGTTCAAGAGTTTGAACCCCGCGTCGGGCTCTGTGCTGACGGCTCAGAGCCTGGAGCCTGCTTCGGATTCTGTGTCTCCCTCTCTCTCTCTGCCCCTCTCCTGCTCATGCTCTGTCTCTCAAAAATGAATAAAAACATTAAAATAAAATAAAATAATAGAAATCGCTGTTGCCATATTAACGACGCCTCGAGCCTATATAGAAATTCACAGCTCACAAAAGACCTTCATAGACCTTTATCCTTAAAACCATCAGTGAGGGAGTGATTCTTCTTCTCATTGTACACACACCACCCTCCTCCCCCCAAGAAAAGAAGAAGCTCTGAGGATGTAGTTATTTGCCCAAGGTCACATGGTGTAGTTGAGTGGTGGAATCAGGGTTAGACTACTAATCTTCCAGCAAGGGTCTAGGGCCCCGACACTCCGCTCTGTTGCCTCAGGGCCACGCCTCCATCTAGCTGGATTGATCTGCTTGCCACAGAAGCATCCTGGACCACAGAGGGCTGATACATGCCCTCGGTACCGTTGCTCTCACTTCTGTGCTCACGGCAGACATGGCTAATCCGTCCCTGCCATCTTTCCTGCTCAGCCTCAGATGCCTTCCTGGCACGGGGCTGTTGTAGACGGGCAGCCATTGCCAGCACATTGGTGTTGGGCTCAGAAGCAGCAAGTCTTTGGCCGTATCCTCCTCTCGCTCCCGTCCCTGCCCTGGGCAGCCATGAGCCTGGAACCCGGGCTGCCGTGGCCCGCGGAACACGGAGAGCTCGGCCATGGTTGGTTGGGTCACCGGGACATCCTTCCCTGTCCTCCGGCTCTCTGCCCAGGGATGCCTGAGCTATTCCAGGAAGAGATATTTGTGCTTAAAAATCCTTTCTCTAGGTGTTGAATCACATAATTAGGAGCCTTTCCCAATAAGACTTAACCCCCCCCCACCTGGATCGGTGGCCCTTGTCCACACTCTCCCCGTTTCCCCGCTGAATTCAGCGCCCCGCCCGCTGCCTGTCCCCGGCAATTTCCTGTACTTGAATCAGACGCTGATGAGAGTCTGTTTGTCCCAAACGGGTTCCCTCAAGACGATGCCTCTTCAGGGCAGGAGGAGAAAGCGAATTATGCGTGACCCCCTGGAGGCCCAGGGGGGTTTTGTGTTAAGGACAGTACGGGGTTAGGGGAGTGGAGAGAAGCATCCCAAACACACACCTCTGGGTCTGCGGCTGCTCCCACTTCCTCCTTCCCTGATGACGACAGTTTTTCTTTGTGTTTATGGTCTGGTTTGATGGGAGAAAATATGATACATTGATGCAGAACAAACACACGCAGCTGCCACCTCAGGACCAAAATGCACGCAGCTCACTCCCCAGTTAGGGGGCTGTCACGTAGCTGACAGTTCTGTCGTGTGTCCGGGAGTCACAGACAGCTTCCCCCCAGCCCCCGCAAGGTGCCGAGGTGTGTAAATGTGTGTGCGTGTGTGGGCGCGCGAGTGTCCGAGCAAGACAGGGAGGGAGAGGGCGTGCCCACTGTTACGATCGCCCCTGGGCATTCAACCCGACTATTCCCCACCTTCACCCTCGTCGCGCTCGCCAGGCGAACCTCGGCGCAGGTTAAAGGCAAGCGCCAGCCTTTCCCCGTCCGCGGCTACATGAGTGTGCGTGGTTGGAGGGAAACCGCCGCGTCTTTCACCTTCATTCGTGCTCACTAACCTCACAGTCCTGTTGCCTTTCCAGGATCCCAGCTGCCTGAGGGCCCTCCCCGGCCCCTTCATCTCCCCCAACACTCCCTCCTCTGTCGTGGTTAACAACCTCGCTTCCCTTCTCCGGAGAAAACAGGAAGGGATCTTCCCGGCTCAGGTCGCCTTCCGCCTGCCAGCCTTCCGCTTCCGTGGATGCCCCCGCCTGCACCCTGGTGCCCCGCTCGCCCCCTCGCACCTAATTAAGCACCTCGTACCAGCTGTCCTTCTCTCTCTCTATTTCCTCTCCTGCCGTCTCTCCCGTTCTTCCCGCCCTTGAGTCTGCCCCCGCCAGGCAGCCCTGAAACTCCCTCTGGCAAGGTCACCATGATCTCCATTTGGCTACATCCAGAGGCCAGCTCCCTCGCTCATCTGTTCGAGCTGCCTGAGGTCTTTGTTGCAATCAGTCCTTGCAATCAGTTGGGTTGCAAGAAGTTGCGATCATTTTAAGGAGCTCTCTTCTTCTTGACTTCCGGGAGGAACACGCGCCTGGTTTTCCTCCTCCCCATACGGTGGGCCAGCTTCTCTCTCCTTGGGTCCTCCTCCTCGCCCGCATCTCAGGACTCGGGACTCCTCCCTCCTTGTGCTCGCTTCCGCAGAGTCTCTTCCAGTCTCCAGGCCTCACCGACAAGCTCCGCTCGGACAGTCCCCACAGGGGCAGATCTCCAGCCCCGGTGTCTCCAAACCGGCGGAGTCCCGCTCAGCACCCTGACGTGGATGTCCAGTGGGCGCCTGCCCTGAGGCGTCCACCTTTCCCACAGCACAGCTCCCCCTCCTGCATCTTGGTCAAGGACAAGTCCGTCCTTCCAGCCGCTCTGAGTCAATCTGATTGTTTCCTTTGGCTCACCGTTCACAAACCTGTCAGGAAATCCCAGCCTCCCAAATAATCCAGAAAGTGATGACTTCTTAAAACATCCACTGTGATTATTCTAGATAACTTTTCCTGGTTTGATCAACATATAACTGACGTATAACATTGTATACATTTAAGGTATCCAGCATAATTATTTTACGTATGTATTAAGATCAACTCTTTTAGCAACTTTCGAATATACATGTATTTTTATAAACTATAATTATATATATAATTGACATATAACATTGTACAGGTTTAAGCTCTATGGCCTAATGATTGTAAATATAAATGTACAGGTGTAAACACATACAAGGTCTACTCTCTTGGCAACATTCAAATATATAATACAGTTAACGCTAACACCTCTGATTGATTGACCGATTGAGTAGGCTCCACGCCCAACATGGGCTGGAACTCATGATCCCAGAGTTACGTGCTCTACCGACTATGTCATCCAGGTGCCCCGTAGTTAGTGCTAACGAGTCATCATATTGTACACTATATCCCCAGAATTTATTTACCTTATAACTAAAAAAATTATTATTATTATTTTTTGCCTCTTGACAACTTTCACCTAATTCCTCTACCACACCCCCGGCAATAACAAATCTGACCTTTGTTTCTGTTTGTTTGGTTTTTATAGATTCCACATATAAATGAGATCAGACAGATTTGTCTTTCTATATCTGACTTATCTCACTTACAATAATGCCCTCGAGGTCCATCCATGGTGTCGCCAATGGCAGGATTTCATTCTTTTTTATAACTCAATAGTACTCCATTATATATGTTATATATATATTATATATATCTCATTATATATTATATATCTTATATATCTCATTACATATTATATTAAATACATAATGAACAATATATATAATGACATATATAATATATAATGAGATATATGTGGTTTATATATATAATTTGATATATATATACATATAATCACAATTTCTTTATCGATTCATCTATCACGTAGGGATAGTGATTTTGTTTCCTTGGGTAAATACCCCAAAACGGAATCACAGGATCCTACAGGAGTTCTATGTTTTCATTTTTGGAACAACCTCCATCCTGTCCTCCATGGTGGCCGCACCAGCTTGCATTCCCACCCACAGCGTATTCTCTACATCCTCACCAACATTTGTTATCTCTTCTCTGTAGCCATTCCGACAGGTGTGAGGTGACATCTCATTAGGGCGTTGAGCTCCATTTCCCTGACGATGAGTGATGTTGAGCATCCTTTCATGTGTCTGTTGGCCGTTTGAATATTTTTTGTCTATTCAGGTTCTTTGCCTATTTTTTAGTTAGATTACTTGAGCTTTCTTTCGTTTGTTTTCTATTGAGTTGTATGCATTCCTTATATATTTTGGATATTAACCCCTTATCAACTATGTGGTTTTCAAGTTCTTTCTCCCTTAACCTGGATTATCATAGCAGCCTCCCCATGGTCCTCCTTGCCTCTGTCCCTGTCCCCACCATCTATTCACCCAACAGCCAGAAGGATCCTTTTAAAATAAGATTCAGGGGCACCTGGGCGGCTCAGTCAGTTAAGCATCCGACTTCAGCTCAGGTCATGATCTCACAGTCTGTGAGTTCGAGCCCCGCGTCGGGCTCTGTGCTGACGACTCAGAGCCTGGAGCCTGCTTCAGATTCTGTATCTCTCTCTCCCTCTCTCTCTCTCTCTCTCTCTCTGCCCTTCCCCTGCTCATACTCTGTCTCTATGTCTCTCAAAAATAAATAAACGTTAAAAAAATAAAATAAAATAAGATTCAGATCATGTCATCTCTTCACTCAATATTCTCCGGAGGTTTCCTATCTCACATGGATGTCAGGTGCCGTATCCGTTAGAAGATTTCTCGCATGCGTGCTTATCTCTTCCATTCTACTACCTCTGCCTCTTAGCCAAGTCCCGCCCTACTGCATACGTTTTTTGCAGGGACACCTGCGTCTTTTCTCACTTCCCAAGCTGCAAATTCTGTAGGCTCACCACCCTTTCCAACTCAGTTCCGCACCTTCCACGCATTTTCCCTCCCCATTCTGGCTCTGACGTCATCTTTCTTCTGGTCTGGGAACTTTACGGCATTTCCACCCAAACTCTACATTCAGGGTAGTCATTTTTCCCCAGGGACTCTTCCGAACGCAGCGTGGAGGTCTTGCATGCTCGCAGGAAATTTGTCTTTCCATCTTTGTTGGTAATGGGAAAGGAAGGCGGGGTGAAGAGTGGTCGAGCCCTTCCATTCAGGGGTCAGATGGGGCTCGGATCGAGTCCCGACACTTCCTAGCTGCATCCCGGGGGTGGCAACTTCATCTCCCTGGGACTTGGTTTACTAATCTGTCAACTGGGGGTGGGGACACTCCTCCCCTCCCAGAATCGTGGAGGAATCAAATGAGAATATGAGCGTAAAAGAGATGGGTTTTTATTCAAATCCTGGCTCTGCCCCCGCTTCACTATGTGACCTTGGGCAAGCGTCTTTACATTTCTGACCCTCTGTTGAGTTATAAAATGGGGATACACATGAGTATCTCATAAGGCTGTTGTTAAGGCGTACAGGAAGTCATGTCTGTAGAACGCTAGGCTGAGAGCCTGATGTGTAGCAAGTACTTAATCAGCTTTTACCATTATTATTTTTTATAAAGCTTTTCGGCTCAAGAGTCATGGTAGAATGGCAGTCACCAAGAGCATGGGGCAAACTCCTGCAACATCAGAGTGCTCGCATGAAATACGAGTATTTCATATACGATACGTAGTATCAGTGATCAAATCCTAACCTGGAGATGTTACATTTCTGGGGCGGCTGAGCATCTTCTACTCTTCTTTGGGCATTTTGCTTCTTGAATAGCACTTCCGAAGCAAGCCAAACTTCGGTTCTGAGGAAGGCAACTGCCAAAGAGCCCAGCGTAAAATATGAAAGCCTTCCTCCTCATGCTTATCCTGCCAGCAATCTTAAAGGGGGCAACACACCGGCCTTTTATCTTAATCTGCAGATGAATGTAAAACACACTTCTTGGGGCGTGATGGATGGGGCAGGCTGCTGAGCACATCAGCTCCTCTCCAGAAGGTTGAGGCCCCCTTTGTGAAGGGCCATACATCACCGAGAGGCCTGCGGAAGAGGCTAGATTTCATCCTGGAGGGGGAGGGGAGAGAGGCTGAGTCTTTTCAATAATTAATCCCATTTAATCTTTTAAAAATTTTATTGTTCAACATACCGTACAAACAAAGCAGTGAAAATCTATACAGACAGTTAAAGAATAGTAATAGCTTGACTATCGGTGTACTCGTGACTTGGTTCATGGAATAAAACATGATTAATAATTTAAAGAAACCTTTGCTCTAAATTTTGTTCTAATCATTTCTTTGCTTTGCTTTATAGTTTTGCCGTCATGTGCACATCCCTAAATAATGGTAACAACGACGGTGGTTATAACAACAACAGAGGCAAAAATAACAGTAAGAGCTAACATTTACAGAGTGCTTCGTGCCAGAAACTCTTCTAAGCCTTTAGGCATAATCGCTCTTGCAGTCTTCATAAGCACGCTTTGAGTTAGGGGCTGTTGCCTTCTTCGGCACTCCGCAGATGAAGAAACTTAGGCACAGAGACATTAGGTAACTCACAAAGGTCACACAGTGAGGAGGAAGGAATGCCCAGTTCTGAACCCACTGTTGGCTCTGGAGCCCACGACTATGCTATTCTGTCTCTCAACCGAACATTTAGTTTTGCTTATTTTTGAGCTTTAGCTACATAGTCTCATAGGCTATGGATTTGTAAGGGTTTTTTTTTTTGCTTAATATTAACTTTCTGAAATTCATTGACATGAATGTATGTAGCTTTATGTATTCACTTTTTAATGTTTAATGTTTATTTATGCTTATTTAGTATTTAATATTTATTTATTTTGAGAGAGAGAGAGAGAGAGAGAGAGAGAGAGAGAATCTCAAGTAGGCTCCATGCTGCTTGTAGATCCTGATGTGAGGCTCGATCTCACAAACTGTGACCCGAACCAAGATCAAGAGTCGGTCCCTTAACCGACTGAGCCACCCAGGTGTCCCTACACGTAATCATTTTCACAACTGTGCAGTATTTCATTATGTCCATTCTGTTGATGGAAACTTGTGTCGTTTCCAGTTTCTCATGTAATCGCTGTAGACGCCGGCCATGTGGAAGATGGTCCTCGTGGTTTTATAGATGAGGGAACTGAGGGTTGAAGAAGAAGAGAGGCTTTCCCTGGGTAGAGCTGGCAAGTACAGAGAAAGGCTTTGAACCTGGAACCATCTGCCTTCCCGCCTCTCGCCCTTCCTGTCCTGAGCTTAGACTTCCATTGCCGAGCACAGACTCTTAAATTTGAATCTGTGGTGTTGTTTTAACCACCCTCTTTCCCCAGTGGAGTTCGCTCTAAAGTCTCCATTGTCTTCCTTCTGGGAGTAGCCATATTCGTTCCTTACACACGGTGTGTGTAAATGTGTGTGACGGAAGTCCTGAGTTGAGTTTTGTGGACAGAAAGATGCACAGTTCGCCTTGGGATTGCTCTGATTTCGTGGAGAGAAGACAGATATTCCTAACAATAGTTAATACACACCCTAGGCCTCATAGGAGAGAGAAGTACAAAGGAATCTGGAAGCACAACGGTGAAAGTGAAATCAGGGAAGACTTCCTGAGGAGGAGACATTTAACATGGGGCCTTGAAGACTGAATAGGAGTTTTCTGTTAGGTGAAGCAGGGCACTTCTGATGGGGAGGCAACACTGGTCAAGACTTTGTTAAGGTAGGAAAGTCATGGCATACTCAGAGGGCAGGGAGAAGTTTGGGGTGGCTTGAGGGTCAGCCCCAGGAGAAAAGGGGACACAAGAGCTAGATGGTGAGTGGTCTTGGATGCCAAGCTGAGGTGTTTAGACATGGTCTTAAAAGCAATGGGGATGGTCGTTGTTGGGGTTCCAAAGCCCAAGCATAGCATGATGGGACTTCTGTTTCAGAATAATCACCTTGTGGCCAATGTAGAGGTCACTCTTGGGAAGTAGTCACAAGGCTTCCCTTTTGAGACGATGCAAGTCAGGGACCCCATTCTGAGAAGTGCTAAGGGCCTAGAAGGAGTTTCATAGTTCTAATTCATACCTCATTCTCTCCTTCCCAGTAATACTTACCTTCCATGTGTTTAGTTCCTACTCCATTATCTGTGTGAGTTGGGTAAATGATATCAACTTTCTGTGTTGTGGGCTACCTCACCTATAAAATGAGCATAATAAAACCTCCCAATAATGTCAGGCAGTTTTAGGACAATTAAAGGAATTCATACATGTAAAGTAGTTAGAACAATGCCGGGTATATAGTCTTCAGTTTTATTGAAAGTATAATATGATGATCCCCTTCCGACTCCTTGTCTTCCTCCTCCTGCTCACACTTCCAGGGACAAAACTAGACTTTGAAGTACATTTAATGATCCTGAATTTTTTAAATAGCTCTGTGGAGTAGGGAGTGTAAGTATTTTCCTCCACAGATTAGAGACCTAACAGGTTGAGAGAGTTGACCCGTATCACCAGAATCAATAATGGGTTTGCAATCGCAGCTGTGCCTTTTATGCATTTCCAGCCATGGCCTCTGACACCCGCTCTCAGACTAGAACGCTGCCCCATGCCCTACCGAAAACGTGGACGACCTTAGAAATGGCCGACTATTTGGACTCAACAGCAGCTCACTCAGCACCTTGGACAGTGACATAAATTCTTAACAGAATTGAGCCCTTCAGCCACAGAGAAGCATCCCGGCCCCCATGTTCATTCCAGCATGACCACCATCAGTCTGGCAATGAATTAAATAGCTAGCACCCCTTCAGGGGAGTCTGGATGCTTCCTTACTCACTTTATAATTCCGTAAGTCACTCCCACCTCCTATACTCTTACTTATCTTCCGGGCTAATTCTTTGCTCTGATCACAATGGGGAGCCCCTGCCCAGTTCCCGAACAGTTAATTAAGGTCAAAACTCATTTCTACAAAAACAGCAGTGAGATCGAGGCTGCAGAGTGTGCCATGTATCTTCCGTTATTCACAAAACGAGTATGTGTGGGAGGGGAACCAGAAGGAAGATAAGAGAGAGGGCAGTG
>PITB01027841.1:0-19765 GCA_004024585.1 Paradoxurus hermaphroditus
GGTGGAAGTCAAGGGCCCAGCTTCATTATTTGCTGTGGCTCTCCAGCGCCATTTGTTGAAAGGATTGTCCTTTCTCCTTTTACCCTTTTCAAAAATAAATCGATCGTGCATGTGTGGGCTTATTTCCGGGTTCTCTGTTCTGTTCCATTGGTCTGTGTGTCTGTCCGGATGCCAGGGCCGCGTGCTCTGTTTACCTTTGTAATAGGTTTTAAAGTCAGTACGTTGAGTTCTCCAACTTTTTCATGCTCCTTCTCCAAGACTATTTTGGCAATTCCTGTACGGATTGGAGGGTCTGTGTCTCCATTTCTGCAGAAAGTGGTTTGTCGGAACTCGAATAGGGATTGCCTTGGATCCGCAGACCGCTTTGGGTAGTGCGAACACCTAACAGTGCTAATGAAGGGAACACGATGCCTTTCCGTTTGTTTAGGTCTTCTTTCGTCTCTCTCATCGGCGTTTGGTAGTTTTTTTTTCTATTGCAGGTCTTTCACGCCCTCGGTTAGATTTATTCCTAAGTATTTAGTCCTCTTAGCTGCCATTGTAAATGGAACTGCTTTCCAAATTTCCTTTTCAGGTCCTTTTTTGCTGAGTTTTGTGTGTCGATCTTGTACCCTGCAACTTTGCCGAATTCAGCCATCCCTTCGAAACAGCTGTCCCTTTGCGTCTTTGATTTCTCCCTTTGTTACTTAACATCTTGTATAAGACTTCTTCGTGTAACCGTGACTTCATTGCTGGCCCTTCAGATTGGCATAAGTTTTCCTTCTCATAACTAGGTAACCCTGGGGTGAACATTTCCGGCCATCCTTACACTTCTTCTGTATTTTCAGGGCTTTTTTCTCCTGAGACGTTTCCGGGTGTGAGATTACGGGACCGTCGAGGGCACGAATCCTTTCAAACTCGTTGTGTGCCACTGTATTCTTTTCCAGAAGTGTTGGCGCCGTTACTGTAGGTATGGGCAGCTACCTTGGGTTTCTAATTTTAAAATATAGTTGAAACTTCGTGGGACAGAAACGGTATGTTACTCTTGTTTTAATATGTGAATCTGTAATTATCGGGGACATGGAATATGTCTCCTTAAGTGTATTAAACAGCTGGGCGTTTGTGTGTTTGAATTATGCCCATATGTGTTGTCTGTTGGCTTCTAGCGATTTTAACGCGTTGTTTTTGATTTCCAGGGGTGTTTAATATTAACAAAGATGTTGTTATTAATTAACCCTTCGCCCATCGTCTTCGCTACAAATAAGGCTACAGCATTTGTTGGTTGTCATTCCACTTTAGTTGCTTGTTTTTGACATGCAGAAGTTTCTAATTTTTATGTAGTCAAACGCTTTGATTGTTTTTCTTTGTGATTTCTTTATCTCTGAAAGCATTTAAAATGACTCTTGCATAAGCATTTATCAATGTTAACAGAAATCAAAATAGGAGATAAAAAGCGTGCCCACAATCTCCCCAATGCATCAAATTAAAGCGTTCTTTCCCTGGGGTCCCTGTCATTCTTTCCCACGTGTGCATAACTTGAGGTCGTCGTTATCACAACGTTGACCCTGTTTTGTGTTCTAGGCTTTTCTGTGTATCCTTCCACCAGACGTTACCATCTGACAGCACCCCTGATGCATCTCTCCCTCCGACTCCCTCTGTGTTTCCTCCGACTTTTTCAACACTTTCTATTTCCTCGTTTCCGTGGTAGCCGAGGCCATCTGCCGAGAACCCACCAGGGGCTCCCTTGGCCCTGCCTCCCTCCCTGGGATTGGGGGCGATGCCAGATCTCGAGCGATTGGGCTGCTGCCGAGCTGACTTACAAGGTGCGCCTCTCACACGGGCTCTGCGGCCAACGAGCTGTGTGGTCTTCGGCAGCTCACTTTATCTGAGTTGGTATTTCTTCTTCTGGAAGATGGGGCACTGATGCGTTCAGTATTTGTTGTGAGGGAGCGTTTGACCCAGAGGCTGGCCCGCGGCGGGTGCTCCACAGTCACGGCCGTAAGGGGCGGAGCACCTACCGTGTGCCCGGCGCTGTGCCAGCGGTTTCCCGTACACCATCGTCAGACCCTCAGCTGCCCCCGCGGGGAGGTGTCGTACCTGGGGTGACTCCTGAGAAAACACTGACGTATGATAAACGTTGGCTGTTTTGAATTTTACTCTTCCAGACCTAAAACTTACTCATGTGCCCCCCGCGTTTCAAAGACCGCATAGCACCGCTTTGCTTTTCTGAAAGACCGACCTCGTCAGTACCCGTTTCCGCTAACCAAAAGATATCTGGAGAGGATATCGTTTTTCGTTGTTACGAGAAAAGGCGAAAAGCGACAGCAGTGTTCAGTGTCCGCTTTGCGGCGAGCCGTCAGAGAGGCCGAGTGCGTGCACCCCCGGCAGCGAGAGCAGCCCCGCCAAGCCCCTTTCCCGGGACCGCACTCAGCTTCGAGCCGCCAGAGCTTTGAACTGTGTCTGTGAGCATCTGGGCTTCATGTCGATTTATTTTGTGCATCTGTTAGTAAGATGTGTCCTCAGGTATCAGAGGAGCCTCGGAGGGGTTATTTTTCGGGTCTGGGAACGCCAATTTCTCCGTATAAATGAATGGTGATGACCTCTTTACGCCATTTTGCCTCGCTGAAGGTTTCATAGGACGCTCTATTTTCAGACAGCGGGGAAACCTGTAGTCTATTGTTTATCTCTTTTACACGAGTTACACGCACACACGCACACACACACACACATTTTTCCTAACTTATCTTAGATCGTTTTTGTGCGTTGCCGAAGGTCAGCCTGCATGCACAGTCAGCATGTCCGGGCTCGGCTGGAAGCGTGATGCGGCACAGCTGGAGGGGGGCTGGAGGAGGCGGTGGGTGCCGGGAACGGGAGGAGCGCTTGAACCTGCTCCAGGTCCACTCCCGCCTGCACCGCCGAGCCGCGGGGCTGGGCTCGGGGCTCTTCCCGACATCTCTGGTTGGAGCCTCTCGTGCTCCTAGAACCCAGGCACCAGTCTGGATCTGAAACCCGGGGCGAGAGGGGGCCTCCGATCCCCCGAGGGGCCTCCGCACTCCGCGTCTGCCTCCAGAAGCCAGGATCCCCAGTGCGCGGCACGTTCAGGAAATCAGCAAGGCCAGCTTCTCTGGAGCCTGGGAAAGGGCCAGACACTCAGCCCAGCACGCCTTTATGTTTTGTTACAATACATTGCCCAAAAGGGTTTGGATAAAAAATAATTGAATTTCCGAAAGCTGTATGGTTAATCGCTGGAATTCTCGGTGCACGCTCTTACCCTCCCCTGTCCCTCTGGGCCTCAGGCTCAGGGGGGGTAAACAGAGAGGATACACACGGACTGCGCCCGGGCTTCTGGCCGGGTCCCGGTTCACCGACTGCCGCGGCCGGAGCCCTCCCTATGGACTGAGAGTGGACCCCTCCTCTCCTCTGTCATGGGAGAGGCCCAGACTCTGGACTCCTGCCGACCAGCCACTCACTCCCCGTGTCCCCTGGCAGCCTCGGGCAAGTCCCTTGGCTTCTCTGAGAGCAGAGACCAGAGCCCCCCGGCTCACGGGGTGCCGAGATCACACGAGAGCACGGAGCACGGTGCGGGCACGGAGCAGAGCCCCCACTCCTTTCCTTCCCGTGTCTTTCTTTTTCTCTTGCCCTTCCTGTTTCTTTCGTTCTCTGTCTCTCTTCCTGGGTGTTTTTATTTCTGCGCCCTCTCCCCTCCCTCCTTCCGTCTCCAAAGCCTCTCCTTCCACAGCCAGCTCGCTGGTGAGCCCCGTCAGGAATCTCCCCTCCCAGCTTGCGTCATTTTGTCACACGGTCCTGCGGGCAGCCAGGGGCTCCAGAGCTTAGTTACCTTACTCTTTAGGGAACTCCGGCTTGTCAGAGTTACTTCCTGTCTTCTTTAAAAAAAAAACCTGGGGCGCCTGGGTGCCTCGGTCGGTTAAGCGTCCGACTTCAGCTCAGGTCCTGACCTCCCTGGTTTGTGAGTTCGAGTCCCACGTGGGGCTCTGCACGGACAGCGCCGAGCCTGCTTCGGATCTTCCGTCTCCCTCTCTCTCTGCCCCTTCCCTGTTTGCTCTCCCTCTCTCTGAAAAATAAAGAAACATTTTTTTTAAATCTAATTTTTTTTAAAGGGCTTGCCTGCCCAAGCAGGCCAGAAGCAGTGTGGCATGGAGTCGAAGACCAAATGAACCAAGGCTCCCACATTCTAAGAAGTGTACGGTAGCCTTGAGCAGGAAAGACCAACTGGGGGAGGAAGAAACAGTGTTACGGTGCTAGTTCGCCTAGCAGTTCAAGAGGAGAGCCGAATCGGCTTCCCCAGGGTGTCACGGGGGCTTCTGAGAAGGAGACTTTGCTTCCGGCCTGGGAATCAGGAACTCTAATTGGTTCTAGAAGGGCAAGTGATAACCAGGCAGGGTTAAGTTTCCCGATATGGGATGCAGGTCAGGGCATTGACCACTCAGAAGGGATATAGGTGGCTAGTGGCTGCCCTGGTTCCAAGGACTGGTTCCAGACACCCCACGGTGTCTTACTACACTTATAAGTCACATTAACTTATTTGCTCTGGGAGACAACCCTGTTTCCTGGAGGACAGGGAGATGGAGCTGAGTCAGATTTGGGTTGGAAGTTAGTCCTAGGGTCCTAGGTTTCTTGCTCAAAGTCCCATTCATTCTCTGTGCCTTGCCTCAGGTCGCCTGTCGCCAGGGTGAGGCGTGGATCGGCAGAGGCAAGGCGAGGACTGGGAGCAGCAGTAGGAACAGAGTTTGGCACTAGGCGAGGGCTTGAGTTTTTACCTGTATTTCTAGGGGTTTGATGAGTTGGGTCAGTACGAGAAAGTCGGGGCAGACTGGAGGGGCCTTGTGGACCAGCCCGGACGCTGGGCTTCATCCTGGGACAGGCACGGAGCCCCTGAAAGTGTGTAGGGAGCGGGCTGGTGTGGGTGGAAGATCATCACAGCCGTGCTCGGCGCCTGGTGCCAGGCTGGCTGGCCGTGCACAGACTTGGGAAAGTAGTCGGCCTGGGACAGTAAGGGCCTGACCCAAGGTGGCACTTGTTGAGAATGAAAACCAGGGGATGGACCGGAGCCAGGTCCCAAGAGGAGAACTGATCAAATGCAGTGTCTGAGGGAGACAGTGGTGACCATGCAGCCGGTGATGGCTTCAGAGACCAGGGAGCGTTGTCCCATGATCAGACACCAGGGACGTAGCGTTGGGAGTGTGCTTGCCGGCAAATGTCGGCACATGGTTACGGTGCTGGAAAGGGGCCTTACCTGAAGACGCAGATCCGGAACCATCCACAGAGGAGACTTGGCCCAGGCCAGCAGAGTATGGAGAGCCCCTGGAGGACAGCGGTCCAGGGGGGAGAGAGCTCGACCCTCAGGGTACTCTTGGGAGAGCCTTGCAGTGGACAGAGAAGGCAGAAGTCCTCTGGAGGAGGCAGAGGCCCGCAGTGGAGGGCCGTGGAAATAAAGGCTGGCCGACGGCCCTCTGGATCGGGTGCCTCAGACGGGGAGAGCGCCCGAGGCAAGAACACGGCTTGACCCCTGGAGTTGCTCCCGGCCTTCAGGAACTTAGCTCTCTCCTGCGACCCCCCCTCGTTCCTCTCGGAGTCGGCGCTGGCGCCCCAGGCCCTCTCGACCCATTGCTTGGGGAAGCCCTTTGTCTGCCGCGCAACCTTCGTGGAGGCCAGTGCAGAGGAGATGCTTAGTAAGTACCCCTCAGCTTGAAAGGGGAGACAGAAGCGATGTACGGAAATCCCACTTAAGTTCCTGGTGAGTAAACAGAAGCGGTGCTGATTTTGAAATGCGAGTGGGGAGAGAGCGAGTGGCGTCAAGCAAAAGGATTGCCCCTCCCCCAAGAGCAGAGAAATTGGACAACGCAGAAAGGCAGCGGGCATGGGTCCAGAGACAGCAGTGGAGGGGCTGGTGAAGGGAGGCTTGGGGAGGGGGGCAGCCAGACAGAGGATGCCTTCAAACACGGCAGGGAGACCAGGTAGCAGTAGTTTGTCGTGGACTCCGGCCTTCTGTTTCCTGTTCTTGGACCGGGTCCTTTGTCCTGCCTCCCATTGGGTGCCACGGTAGGGAAAGGTGAGGGGACGGTCTTGAGGAAGATGAAGAAAGCCATGTTATTCACAGCAAGGGTCTTACACTGGATATTAGGCAAAAGACGTCTGAGACTGTATTTGGATGGGGCAAAAATGTATGGAGAAGATTCTGGAAAGATGGAGGAGTAGGAGCACCAGGAATCTGCTTCCCTGTCTGCACAACAATTACCCTGGCAGCACCTGCCTTATATAACCCTTTCGGAGCTGTGGAGTCTGTCGAAGGCTTGCAAGGGGAGGGCTTAGGCAGTGACTCGCGGTTATTTCAGTTAATTTTAGCTCTTGGCATGATAGCGGCTATCCGTCCCCCGTCCCTCAGTGTCATGGGCACCCGTGCAGGTGTTTCTAGAGCAGCTTGCACACAGCTTGCAGGAACCGGAGTGGGCAAAGACGACCCTGTCCTCCAAATATCAGAGGTCTGTGCTCTGATCACGCGTCGCTGCTTCTGATCACAGAGATGCAGACAGCCAGCCAGCCGGCCATTGTTCGTACACCTCCCTCCATGTCTACGAGCCCTCCTTCCCCGGCGGAAGTGACTTCTGAAGGATTTGAAGGACCAGTGCCCTTTCTTTCTTTCTTTCTTTTTTTTTTTGATTCCCCTTTCATTTTTCTCTTTTTCCTCTTTCAGAAGTCAGACATTAATGACCAGGACATTCAGAAACAACTGCAAACATATGGGAGGAAATTACAAAGTAACCACACATGCCCAGGGAAAGGCTCACATAAGACCCGAGAAGACTTCTAAGTTTATTCTTTAGGCTGAGCTAGCATAGAGACAGCCCGCAACAATACAAAAATAAAAAAACCCAAGAGCAACAACAAAAACAGGAAACTGCAGGGAAGGGGAAGAATCTGATTGATAGAGTTACTGTGTTATTTGACCCAAGTGTCCAGCTCCCAACAACAAAAAAACTCACAAGGCCTAAAAAGAAGCAGGAAGGCATGGCCCAATCCAAGGAAAAAGAATCAATAGAAAGTGTCCTGGGAAAAGACCTGATGGTAGATATACTAGACAAAGACTTTATCTTAAAAACAGTCAGAGAACTAGAGGAGGATGTGGAGAAAGTCAAGAAAGCAATCATATGAACAAGATGGAAATACCAATTAAAAAATTTAACCTAAAAGGAAACCAAAGAAATTCTGGATCTGAAAAACACAATAACTGAAAAAAAAATCACTAGAGAGATTTAAAAAACAGATTTGAGCAGGCAGAAAAAAGAATTGGCAAACTTGAAGCTAGGACGATGGAAATGATCAGGTCTGAGGAACAGAAAGATAAAGAATTGAAGAAAAGTGAACGAGCCTAAAGGACCTGTAGGACACCATCAAGTGGACCAACATACACATCACAGGAATCCTAGGAAGAAAAAAAGAATAAGAGAAAGAGAGAGAGGGAGAAAGGAAGAAAAGAAAAGAGGCAGAGAAGATATTTGAAAACTTCCCAGATTTTACAAAAGACATTAATATAAACATCCAAAAAGCTCAATCAACTCCAAGTAAAATGAAGTTTGAGAGACTCAACTAAGACCTATAATCATGCAACTTTCAAAGCCAAAGACAAAAAGAAAATCCTGAAAGCAACAAGAAGTGACTTGCCACACACAAGGGATCCTCCACAAGATTCCTCATCACAAACTGTGGCGGCCAGAAGGTAATAGGCTCATATATTCAAAGCGTTAAAAGAAAGAACACTGTCAGTGAAGAACTGTGTATCTAGAAAAACTGTCCTTGACAACTGAGGGAGAAATTAAGACATTCTTAGATAAACAAAAGCTGAGGGAGTCTGTTGCCATGAGACCTGCCCTGCAGAAACGCCCCAGAGTCTTGCACGGCGAAATGAAAAGACACTAGATGGTAACTTGAAGCTCTGTGGTGACATAACAGTCTCACGTGGGCAATTATAAACGCTGATATTATGCTGATGGTTTGTGAGTCCGTGTGTTTTTTTCCTACATGATTTCAGAGACTGGTAAAGATAAAAGAACAGAACAATGCTTGGTCTGAAAGCTAGTAGTGTTGTAACTTCGGTCCTTAACTCCACATTTTGTTTTCTACGTGGTTTAAGAGACTAATGTATTTAAAAGAATATTAGTTTATGGTTTGGGGCACACAGTGAATAAAGATGTCATTTTGTGGCAGGAGCAACAGAAAAGAATGGGGTCACAGCTGTATAGGAACAGAGTGTTTGTAGGTTACTAAAGTTAAGCTGGAGTAAGCTCAGGTTAGAATAGTATGACTTTAGGATGCCAAATGTAATCTCCGTGTTAGCCACACACACACACACACACACACACACACACACACACACACAAAGCTATAGAATACATATCAAAAGAAATGGGAAGGAAAGCTAACTGTTTCACTACAAAAAATAAAATCAACTAAATACCAAAAAAGATTTACAAGAAATAAAGAAGGACATTATATATTAGTAGAAGTTCCAATAGAGGAAGAAGAAATAACAATCATAAACAATGACATACCTAATGACAGACCATCAAAATGAATGAAGCAAAAACTGACAGGATCAAAGTAGACCTAGTTTTAGAACAATAGTTAGAGATTTCATTGTCACACTCACAATAATAGGTAGAGTAACGAGACAGAAGATAAGGAAGATTGGAATAGAGGACTTAACACAATAAACTATGTAGCCTAAGAGCATATGCAAAACACTCGATCCAACACTATGGCATACACATTCTTCCCACACGCACATGGAATGTTTTCCAGGACAGGCTACGTGGCAAGCCAAGCCACAAATGGAGTCTTAATAGATTTAAAAAGTTAGATCTCCTATTAAATATCTCTTCTGACCACAACAGAGTGAAGGGAGAAATCAATAACAGAAGATTGGAAAATTTATAAATTTATGGAAATTAACATACATAAACAACCAATGGATCTAGGAAGAAATCATAAGCCAAGTTAGAAATACTTAGAGATGAATGATAACCCAAACATAGTATTTATGGAATGCAGTAAAAGCGATGAGGGGGGAATTTATAGTTATAAATTCTTACATTAAAAAATAAGAATGATTTGAAATCAACAACCTAACTTTACAACTTAAGGAACCAGAAAAAGAACAAACCAAACTTAAAGATAGCACAAAGAAGTTAATAATAACGATTAGAGAAGAGAAAAATGAAATAGGAAAAGAAACACAGTAGAGAAAATCAGGGAAACCGGAAGTTGATTTTGAAAAGATCAGCCAAACTGACAAGCTAGATGGACTAAGAAAAAAAGAAGACTCAAATTATTAAAATTGGAAATGAAAATAGGGACCTTACTGCTAAACCTATAGAAACTAAAATTGGGTAACCTTGATGAAATGGACAGAGTCCTAGAAAAATAAAACCTACCAAAACCAAATCACAAATACACAGAAAATCTGAATAGACCTGTAGGAAGGGGATTGAATCAGTAATCAAAAATCTCCTGACCAAGAAAAGCTCTGGATCTGATTAACTGACCGGCGAATCCGAACATTTGGAGAAGAACTAACACAAATTCTTAAACTTTTCCAAACAAATCAAAGAGGAGAGAACACTTTCTAACTCATTCTATGAGGCCAGCATTACCTTGATAGCAAAGCCAGACAAAGATACTAAAAGAGAAGAAAACTGCAGACCCAAATCCGTCATGAATATTGACATAAAAACCCTCAGCAGTCTGCTAGCAAACTGGATTTAGCAGCATACTATGTGGATTATATGCCACAGCTAAGTGGGGCTGATTCCCGGAATGCAAGGATGGTTTAACACACAAAAGTCATTTAACGTAACATACCACATGATCCTCTCAATTGCTACAGAAAAAGCATTTGACAAAATTCAGTACCCTTTCATGCTAAAAACACTCAACAAACAAGGAAGGCAAGGAAAGTACCTCAAAATAATAAAAGCCGTACATGAAAAATGTACAACTAACATCATATGCAATGGTGGAAGGCTAAAGTTTTTCCTTTCAGATCAGGAACAAGACAGACATTACCACTTTTTGCCTCTTCTATTCAAGATAGTACTGGAAGTTCTAGCCAGAGCAATGAGGCAAGAAAAGGAAATAAAAGCATCCAAGTTGGAAAGGAAGAAGTAAAATTATCCCTTCATGGATGATATGATCTTATATGTGGAAAACCTTACATATTCCACAAAAACCTATTAAGCTTATAAACGAATTCAGCAAAGTAGCAGGATACAAAGCCAACATGTAAAAATCGGTTGGATTTCTATGTACTAACAGTGCATAATCTGAAAAGCAAATTATGAAAAGAATTCCATTTGTAGTAGCATCAAAAATAATAAAATACGTAGAAATTAATAAAGGAGGCAAAAGACGTAATGCAGACTATAAAACATTGCTGAAAGAAATTTAAAAAGACATAAATAAATGGAAACAGATTTCATGTTCATGGATTGGAAGACTCATTACTGTTAACATGTCAGTGCTACCCCCAAGCAATTTGCAGATTCAACCTAATCCCTGTGAAAATCCCAGTTGAGTTTTTTTTGAAAAAGAAAAACCTATACTGAAATTCATTTGGAGTCTGAAAGTTCCCCAGATATCCAAAACATTCTTGAAAAAGATGAACAAAACCGGAGAATTCACACTTCATGATTTCACATCTTACTGCAGTGCTACAGTAATCAAGGCAGTATGGTCCTGGCATAAGACAGGCATACACCGATGGAATAGACTGGAGAGCCCAGAATAATCTCTTGCATATATGGCCAAATGAGTGTTGCAAGGGAGCCAAGACCGGTCATTCAGTGAGGGAAGGGCAGTCTTTCAACAAATGCTGCTGGGAAAACTGGATGGATAGCCACATGCAAAAGGATGAAGGTGGACCCTTATCTCACGTCGTAGACAACCATTAGCTCAAAAGAGATCCCAGAACCAAATGGAGGACGTAAAACTCAAGAAAAATTGTTACCTTTGTGCATCAAAAGACAGTATCAGCAGCATAAAAGGACAACCTACAGAATGGGAGAAAATATTTGTAAATGTATCGATCCCATAATAACGAGTCTATCTAGATGATTCCTAAAACTGAAGAACAAAAAACAAATGACCGGATTCAGAAATGGGAAAGATTTGCGTAGACATTTCTCCAAAGAAGATACGCAAATGGCCAATAAGCACATGAAAAAAAAAATGCCAGCGTCACTGCACATTAGGGAAATGTAAATAAAAACTGTGGCGAGAGACCACCTCACACCTATCTGGATGGCAGTTGTCAAAAACCAAGAAAGCACGTGTGGGTGAATTGTGGATAATTGGAGCCACTGTGCACTGTGGGCGGGAATGTAAAATGGTACGACATGGATAATTTTTGATGGTTCCTCAAAAATTGAAAAATAGTAATGTTAACTCCCTGGAATTTAAGTAAAAATGTAAAAAAAAATTAAAAATAGAATTACCATGCAACAATTCTTCTTCTGGGTCTATACCCAAGAGAATCGAAAGCAGGGTCCCTAAGAGATGTTCATAATATCATTATTCACGAGAGCCAAAAGGTGGAAGCAAACCAGGTGTCTGTCGATGGATGAATGGATAAGCCAATTGTGGAATACATACAACGGAATATCGTTTATCCCTGAAACTGGAGGAAATTCTCTTAAGGACATTTCGCTACATGAAATGAGGCAGTCACAAGATGTATTTTTATACCACCAAACCGCACACGTAAATATGGTTAAGGTGGTAATTTTTTTTGTTATGTGTATTTTCCCACTATAAAAACTTGGAGTGGGGGAAGTGCATGGAGTTATCTTAGAAAGTTCCTTCTTTTTCAGTTATCTTTAAATCTCATCAGTCAAGTTCAAGAAAACGTCTCAGCTTGGTCCTGTCAGGTTTTCAGTGCTTCCCTAACTTTTTAGCCAGGCTCGGAGCCTTCAGCAGGGAACGGTATCTAGCTAGGATTTAAGCGCCTTCTTTTGTTTTCTTTGTGTTTATTTTTGTAGCTACAGTAGTAGATTTCTTGTCCCCTGAAGGGACCTGTGGTCAGTTAATCAAAAGTCCCTTAGAGCAGAGAAGCATAAAAATTGGCACCTTCAAACCTCACGTAGTACTTGGAGTATATCCGCGCACACGCACTTACAACGTCAATAATGTAAGTTGCAACACACAGGAACGTAAGGGGAACATACGCGGCCATCGGCATCGAGCCTCCCCGTCCCCGTTAGCAGCACTCTGCTGGCGGTCGGTCCAGGCTCATCGGGGGCATCTTGGCTCTGTGAGCAGGTTTGCATCCCGAATTCAGGCCCATCTCCTCTTGTCGCTGTTTCCTTTGGGCCCGTGGGATTTCTGCGTTATCCGTAATTTCAATCTTACACAAGTTAGCACTCCTGATTCGTACGCTGTCGTTAATTCTTTTGGTCTGAATTCAGTAAAGTAAGCTATATTCTGGATGTTCTTCTTGGGCAGAATTTCTGTTTTTAAAAGCCCTAGGGTTTGTCGCTCTGCCAGCGTGAGAAAGTCGTAATTTGCGCGGCCAGCTGCAGCACCTGAGGCAGCTGGGGTCGCCGTTCCGGCTCTTTTCTTCCAGGTGCAGGATCTGCGCCCACGCGCGTGTGTGCGTGCGTGTGTGTGCGTACGTGTGTGTGGTTGTTTCTCTTGACAGCATCTCACACGTTAGAATCATTCACCAGTGTGTTAGAGGTGCTCTCCAGGTAAATATCCTGGAGAAAACTAAGCAAGTGGCTTCAGTTCTGTTCTGAGTGTCGGCGTCACGCGGCTTCCCGTGCGTGGCCAAAGTACTTGCGCCAGGAGCTCACGACCTTGTTACATCTGTCACTTGCTGGAAAATGCTCTGCCCGGCCCGTCTTGTCTTCCAGTGTGAGCCCGCCGACTGGCGCCCCGAGCTCTTTCACATACAAGCCACACCCAAAGGCCCCGTCTACAGTCTCCACCTCCTTCAAGTCCTGCATGATTTGCACAGCAGTGTGAGCGGAGAATTTTCCTGTGTTTTCGCAGTCTCCCTCGAAGTCTTTTGTCATTTTCTTATGCGCACTTGCTTTGGCGCCAGGTTTTGAAGAGTTTTGCCTGTATCGCATCTTTCTAGATAATTCTACTCGGTTCTCATAGAAACAGCGATTTTCACACTGTCGTTTTACGATACGAAATTGAATGAAAGTCACACAGCTGGCATGGCCAAGTGTATGCCATCACCACTGTGTCTCCTGTTCAACTTGAAGGTCAGGTGGTGAAGGCAAAAGTGCCGAGTGGGCTAGACTCTCAAGCGTGGCTCCGAAGCGCAAGCCGTCTCCTGGGTGTGGGCATGCGGCGCACTAGGCTCTGGGCACAGGTTTTGCGGAGCGGAGGGAGTGAGGACCCACCGGCCAGTGGCCGTCCTCGTGGCTGGTGGTGGGAGGGCCCCTGCTGTGCCTTTTCTTCGTGGTAAATGATACTGGTTTTCCATTTAGAAAGTAATGTAGAATCATGCTTTTCAATACACGTATTTAAGGAAGAATGCGCATTGTTTGAAAGCGAGAAACCCGAGAAAGTAATAGCTTAGGTGGTAGGCCGATTTGGCGAACCTTGTGAAGACCAGTGACCCGTGTGAAGGTAACACTGAGATAGAGGCGGAAGGGGACGGCGCAGAGCAGCCCGTCCCTGTCCGGTGGGTGGGGGCACTGGACTCCGTCTTCTGTTCTTAGGTTTCAAGGGAGCGGTGGTGACATCTGACTCAGCAGGCGTTCCCAGGGGAGGGACGGCGGGGGTCACCCTTGGGATGCCCAGCCTAGGGGGAAGGACGGGACTCCAGAACAGGGCTTCTCGCTTCTGCCGGTTACTTCGCTTGTGCCCCTTGAGCAACCGTTTAGCCGCTCCGTGCCTCAGTTTCCCCATCTCTGAAACGCCGGTTTCATCGCTCACGTCATCACCATGAGGACCAAATGGGGCCATGTGTATGAAGCACTTGGCCAAGCGTTGTGCCATTCACACACCCGGTGCCCAAATAACGTTATGGGAATGTTAACGACGATCTTCCTACCTCCAAGGGTTGTTTTAAGGATCCAATAAATTTATGTCTTTATTTGGAAGTGATAGCAAACTGTGAGAACTTTAAATACTGTCATTATAGTTATCGTCGTCTTTCGTTCATTGGTTTGAGAATACAAATTACTAAAGGGCGAGGATTCTGCTAATCTGTTCATAGGACTTAAATATGTTCTGTTCCCCGATCAGCCACTTTCCAAATTGTCATGGATCTGAGAGAAGGCGCACAGCCCTGCCTCTCACCCAGGCTGACGGAACCCCGTTCTCTTGATGTTCTCAGGGGGATGGTAAACCAGAGTTGGCTCTTAAGCACAGCCCCGCAGCTCATTAGCCGTGTGACCTGGAGCACACGCCAGAACCTGGCCGGCTCAGGGCCCTTTCTGTAAACCTGGAGGAGGAGGAGCAACAGCCCCCTCGTGGGGTCGGTGAGACGGGGGGTGCGGGGCCTCTCGCACCGTGGGTACCTGGCCCCGTCCCTTCCCCGCACGCCCGCTGTGGCGGACGCTGGCTTGCATGCAAAGAGGCACTTCGGAGAAACTTTTGGAGTCAGGGGAAGGGAAGGGCGCATCTACTGGAGGAGGCGAAGAGCAGAAGCAGCGCGGTGTGTTCTGTCCCCTGAAAGGACTCTTAGCGTATAAGGAGATGGAAGCCGTTCAGCTTTACCTGGCTTAGGAAGGAAATGCAAATGGAAATGGGGGGTGTGTAAACAATAATGAGCGTGGGATGTACGTTTCGTGAAACAGACCTCCCGGGCGCTCACCGTGGCGGTGAAGAGGGCAGCAAACCTTTCCGTGTGTGTTTTCTTCTTCTTCTTCTTTTTTTTTTTCTAACGTTTATTTACTTTTGAGAGACATAGAGACAGAATATGAGCAGGAGAAGGGCAGAGAGAGAGGGAGACACAGAATCCGAAGCAGGCTCCAGGCTCTGAGCTGGCAGCACAGAGCCTGACACAGGGCTCGAACTCACAGACCATGAGATCTGACCTCAGCCGAAGTTGGACGCTCAACCAACTGAGCCACCGAGGCGCCCCTGTTTTCTTCTTTTTAACTGAGATACATCACATACCACAAAATCCACCCTTTTATTGTGTATAGAATTACACGTGCATCACCACTACCTGGTTTCAGAAACCCTGTACCCATTAACCAGCTGTTTCCTGTCCCCTCAGCCCTGGAAGCCACCAGCCTGATTTCTGTCTCTCTGGATTTGCCTGTTCCGGGTATGTCATAAAAATCACACCATATGTGACCTCTTCCGGCTTCTTTCACGCTTCTCCCGTGGCACCGATGGACCCTTGGGCCGTTTCCACCTCCCGGCTTT
The DNA here is from genome assembly GCA_004024585.1 of Paradoxurus hermaphroditus. Classification (NCBI taxonomy): domain Eukaryota; kingdom Metazoa; phylum Chordata; class Mammalia; order Carnivora; family Viverridae; genus Paradoxurus; species Paradoxurus hermaphroditus. The sequence goes on from PITB01027841.1 coordinate 15,382, forward strand.
TGTGAACAGCGCTCTCACGAACATACACGTCCACGTATTTGGTTGAGTACCCGCCTCCCATTCTTCCGGGTTTATACTTAGAAAATTCTGGGCCGTATGGTGATTCTCCGTCTCCTTCTTTTGGAGGCAGGTTTCTTTTGCCGGAAGCAGAAGGCTCGGTTGACTTTTTCTTTTTTTAACTTCCAGCATTTTGAAGACGTCATCTCATTACCTTCTGAGCTGCCCCGATTTCGTTTTTCTTTTCCTTTTAACTTGTTCACCTATTCATTTCTTTTGTAAATCCTTACCGAGGGTCTGCTCTATGACAGATTCTGGGGAGTGTTGTTGTTGTTCAGGCATTCGGGATCGGCTGCCCTGGTTTCTGACGAGAGATCAGCCCTTAATCTTGTTGAGGGTGCCTTGTACCGAGTGAGCCGCCTCTCTCGTGTCGCCTTCTCCTTGTCGTTGGCTTTGCCAGGTTGATTAGGATGCGTCTAGGTCACGTCCCTGAGTCTTCCCTACTTGGAATTTGCCGAGCTTTGCAGATGTCCTTCAAAGCCTTCGAAAGTTTTTGAGGTTTATTCAGATCTTTCTGCCCCATCTCTCACCTTCGTGTCTGGACTTCTCAGTGTGCGTATGTGGATAAACCTGGTGATGTCTCACGGATCCTTGAGGCCGTGTTCATGTCTCTTCTCTCTTTTTTCTTTGTTTTCCTCAGATTTGCATAATCTCTGTTGACCTGTTTTCAAGTTTGTTGTTCTCCCGCCTGCTCAAATCTGCGGTTGAGCTTCTTTGGTGAATTTTTCATTTTATTGTATTTTTCAACTCCAGAATTTCTCTTTGGTTCTTGTTTGCAATTTCTAAGTCTTTTTTGATATTTCCTATTTGGTGACACATTATTTTCCTTCTTTCCTTTAGCTCTTCCGACATGGTTTCTTTATATTTCTCGAATATATTTAAAATAGTTGATTTTAAGTTTCTGTCTAGTAGGGCTTTCTCAAGAACAATCTTTCTTAACTCGTGTTTTTCTTAGGGATGGCCATACTTTTGTTTCTTTGTCGTATTGTGAATTTTTGGTTGAACACTGGGCATGTAGAATAATATAATGTGGCAGTCTGGACATCAGATTCTCCTCTTCACCCATACTTTCATAGTTTGTTGTTATTATTTTGTTAGTGACATTCGTGAAGTAATTCTATAAAGTCATATGTGACCACTGAAGTCTCTGCTCAGTTAGCTCACTGGTTATTTAATGATTAGACAGAGATTTCCATTAAGCCTAGAATCAATAAGTCTCCCATTCTTTGCCATAAAATAATTTTTTTAATGTTTATTTTTGAGAGAGGGAGAGAGAGAAAATGCAAGCAGGAGAGAGGCAGAGAGAGGGAGACACAGAATCCAAAGTAGGTTCCAGGCTCTGAGCTGTCAGCACAGAGCCTAACGTGGGGCTCCAACCAACTGACCGCGAGATCATGACTTGAGCCAAAGCCTGACACTTAAACCAACTGAGCCACCCAGGCGCCCCTGCCAAGGATTTCTGTGTGCATATTGGGGTGTGCTTTCAGTGCTCGGGCAGGCATTTGACAACTCTGCCTTGGCCTTCACTTCCTGCTCGCATAGAATCTTACGATCAGCCAGAGATGAGACTTTAGGGCCTTCTCAAGTCTCTCCTGACAGTGCGCGGGCATGCCCACAGCTTTTTGCCTACAAATAGCCTTCTAGATTACCAGGAAACCTCCAAACCTCCCGTGGAAGCTCCCAGCTTTTCGTTCTAAGCTTTTTGGTCAGCCAGTTTGCCCACACTGTTATCCCTGCCTCAGGCAGCTGGGATAATAAACAGTTGCCTCTAATGGTTTTCAACAGACGCCCTTGAGGAAAGTGCGGCTCACACTGGGAAGACCCCAGAGCAGGTCGATTGAAGATAGCCTTATGGTGAAAAATTTGAAATGTTCTAAATCAGTGAGTTAGGGGGAAGGCATGTCAGTTCTGGGTCACACTCTCATGCAGCTGTTATGAATGAAAGAGGAGCCCCGGGTGGCGGAATTAGAGCATGGAAGCTGGGCGTGAGTCCAGAGTCAGACGGGCTGGGCTGGAGTTTGCGCCCATGACTCGGAGCAGATTAACTTGCCCTCTGAGCCTCGGTTTCTCATCTACAAAATGGTGACAGTTGCGGGGCACCTGGGTGGCTCAGTCAGGTAAGCGGCCGACTTCGGCTCAGGTCACGGTCTCGCGGTCTGTGAGTTCGAGCCCCGCATCGGGCTCTGTGCTGACGGCTCAGAGCCTGGAGCCTGCTTCAGATTCTGCGTCTCCCTCTTTCTCTGTTCCTCCCCTGCTCGTGTGCGTCTCTCTTTCTCAAAAATAAATAAGCGTTACAAAAATTAAAAAAACCAAAATGCTGACGGTTCCATAGTGGTGCCGTGAGTTGTCAGTGAAGGTGTCCAGCCAATATGCTGGGCTCAGCCAAGTGAGTTCTTATCACTGTTGCTATCTTCCAACAGAAAATTCGTTATGCTCTAATGGCAGGTCAACTAGAAGGATGTGAAAGTTTAGGTATGCTATAACCAAAACATAAGAAAGAAAATTCCCTGGCAATGTGTGGAAGACCCAAGGCTGGAAGACAGCATGCCACAATGGCAGGATGTCGGGTCGTACACGCTCCCTTTTCCATTTCTTTTAAGCACTGGAGAAGGTAAGTGTGGACTCCCAGCGAGGATCTCTTCGTAAAGAAGCAGGGGCCCCCCAGCAGGGTCTGGGCAGGAGCACCCCCACTGGACACTGCGGTGGTGGAAATGGGGATGTATTTCTCTGTGGGAAACGGGGATGTATCTCCCGGTCTTCTTCAAGAGGGTCCTTCACTCAGCGTCCCTGCTGCCTCCTCAGAGTGGGTTCTGAAAGTGCCGGTTAAAACCTAGGAGCACCCTTTTAAATTCTGTCATCCAACCCAAAGGCTTCCTGGTGGGGCCTCTGTTTCCCCGTCCGCCGAGTGGGAAAATGGCGGCGCTCTCTTCCCCGATGCTGCGGAAGGGACGGAAGGAGAGACTCTCCGAAGTGCCCGTGTCCGTGCTGATGCTCCTGTAACCTGGTGGGGCTTGTTTTTCCGTTTCAGGTTCCGAGGTGCACCGATTATACCCGTGGCGGCCAAGCCCGGGGGACCAGAGGCCCCTGAAACGGAAGCTCCACAGGGCATCTCGGAGCTCATTGAGGTACTTGAATCCAGGCCGGCCTTGGGCCCCAGCCCCACGCGGGCCCCAGCCCCCACTTGGGCAGGTCCCTTTGTGCCCTGCTTGGTCTGAGGGAGAGAGAGAGGAGGCACCCCTGCAAGACGACTCTGAGCTGGACCCTTTAACTACCCCCCCCACCCCCCGGGCACAAGCGCACCTTAGCACGCCCTCCCTCTCCTCCCTCCGAGAGTTAAACCAAAACAGAAGCAGAGGCCTCACTCTCTAGTTCAGATCCCTGCCCAGCTGTCCACACCCCCGTAAGGCTTTCTTTCCCTTTATGTCGCCAAACACCCCCACCCAGACACAGCAGCCCCTGCTCCCTGAGCTCTGGGCCGTGTCATCCGTCCCGGGCCCGCAGACCGTGCCAGTCCCCCGGGCTGTCCCCCCGGCTGATGGAGATGGCAGTGCGGCAGGGGCTCCGGCGGGTCCAGGCTCCGTGGCGGTGGATCAAGGGAGGAGCCCAGCCACCTCGGGGTGCCCGGGGTAGCCAGAGGGCAGGTTGGGGATGGCAGGGTGGCGGCGACGCTGCTGGGAGGAAGGCGGTGAGACGGGGACCTCGGTGTCCCTCGCCCAGAGGGCTGGCGTGTCGGGGTACCTCGACTCTGGGGCTGCGTGCTGGGCCTGTCACCTGCTGTCTCTTGCCTCTTTTCCCTCAGTTGTAACGTAGGGAAAATCCCAGCACTCCTTCCCTGTGGAGTCGGTGCAAAGGTTAAGTGATCTTTACCCTTGTCACAACGGTCACGGGCTTTCGCCGTGGCCCCGGGAGGCTCGAACGATTGATCCGCATCTTCCCAAGGGACGTGTGAGAGGCAGAGAAGTCAAGTAACTTGGCCAAGGGCTCACAGCAAGAGTGCCGTGAGCTGGCATTCGGTCCCAGGCCGGAAGCTGGGTGGCTTTGGGGCCTGCCGGCACCTGGACCCGCAGAGCCAAGATCGAATGTGACCGAGAGCACTGCCACCATTCCTGTGATAGCAAGGTCCGATCTGGCTGACTCTGCGAAGCAAACCTTTTTGGGGTGAGGCGGCTTTGTTATTTTTTCACCCGCTTCAGAGAGCGCTGGTCTGGGGGCCTGGGCCAGTTACTGTATTAAGGCAGACTTCGCCAGTGCTGCTGGGAAAGATGCTCGTCTGTGCCTTTTTTTTTTTTTTTATTAATACTTTATTGTCAAATTGGTTTCCATACAA
>PITB01027842.1:0-19773 GCA_004024585.1 Paradoxurus hermaphroditus
ACCTCGCTGTAGTCCTGCACGTCCTCCTTCAGCAGCTCCAGCTCCTCCTTCTCCTTGGTCAGGGACGACTTCTGCTCCTTCAGCTTCGAGCAGGCATTGCTGATGATGTCGATTTCCTCTTTCGTTATTTCCTCTTCCTGGGGAGAAAACACAGGCGGGCCAAGGACACCCCAGTCGAAGGGAAGTCTTTAGCCTCTCCCCCCCACCCCCCGCCCCTACGGTCTGCTCCCACCACGGTGGGCGGCGGCCAGGGAGACGCGCAGTCCCTGTGCTCACCGTCCGCGGACCTGATGTGCACACGCACCCAGGACACCATCACCCCCTGAACGAGGCCCATCCGCCACCCCAAAACCTCGGAGGTCACACACGGAGCAGGTCCCAGAGTGTGCGGCCCTTAGCGGGAGGCCCCGAGCTGCCTCGCGCCTTTCAAGTGCTCAACAGTATTCCCTCGAGAGCACATCCCAACGCGCTCACGCTGTTTGGTGGTGTAGCTCCTCGAACCTCCACAGGCGTCTCGGAGTCTGTCCGTTTCAGCAAAAAGCCTACGGGTTCTGACGGAATCTGTGATCGGCCGGAGACCAATGCGGCCACGCATCCGAGCGCGGGAACTCCGCTGTAGCTGATTAACCTCAACGCTCTCAAGCGCTCAGCGTGCGGGCCGACTCTCGCTAGCGGCTCTCCTCAGGGGCGGGGAACGTTACACATTTTAACGTTCCGACCCCGCTGCTCGTGACCAGCACAGAGGACGCCGCTGGCCCGCAGCTGCCCGCGCCCCCTGTGAACAGGCGGTCTCGCTTCTTCCTTCTGACGGCGTGCTTTGGTGTTTTCTTGCCTCGGTGTCCTGGCCACGATCTCGGCACGATGCGGCCTCACAGCAGCGGGCGCCCTAGGCAGGGCGCCCGCCCCGGCATCTCCACAGACGTCGTCACTGGGGTGGGGGAGTCCCCTCCGCTGGCTGACAGGTGTGCTTTTTTCTTTTTTTTATCAGGAACAGATGCGGGATTCTGTGAAGTGCTTTCTGCACTTACTGAGATGATCGTGCGTGACTTTTCCCCTCGGTGTGTCACACGGTCCTCACGCTGACCGCTGTCTGTGCTCCCGGACGAGTCCCACGAGACCTCGGTCACCGTTTTTACGGAACAGGCGCATGCGGCCCGCCACAGGCTCGCTAGGAACTTTCACGCCGTGTTCCCGCGGGTCGCGGTTGGGAAGTCCCCTCCTGCGGATCCGGCGTCGGCTAGTGCTCGCCGCGCAACGAGCCAGGAGACGACCCCCCTCTCCGGCCTTCCGCAGGCCGTCTGTGCGGCACCGGAAGGATCCCTTCCTTACACATTCGGGCCCAGCGGGGGCCTCGCCTGTGAAGCCTCGTGGGCCTGGGTGTCTCCGTGGGAAGGCTTTGGGTCGCGAGCTCGATCTGCCCGCAGTAGCGCTGCGCGGGCTCTCCGCCCGCCCCGCCCTTTGCGCAGAGGCAGAGCCGTGGGTCGTCTCCGACCGCCCCCCGCGCTGCTAAAACCTGCGGGGGGGCACCGCGAGCAGGGACGAGCGAGCGCCCTGGCTCCGCCCGCTCTTTCCCGGGAAGAGAAGTTCTTCGCCTCACTTCGTAAAGGTCTGGCCTCTTGCTCAGGACTCCTCGGCAAGCCCACTCCTCCCGGGAGCCCTACGCGCCCTTGCTCGCTCAGGCCTTTAATCCGCGGGGAGCGGGCTGCATCCGCTTCCGGGAAGGCCACCCAGCGCCCCAGCTCTATTTAATGACAGGTGCCTCCTTCTCCTTGAACCACGTGGGCCCCGCCGGGCCCCATCCCTGCCCAGCTGTCCACGCCCCAGCCTTGCTCCCCCCTTAAAAACGACCTTGACGCCTTGGGGCCGACCATTCCCTAGGTCACCCTTTGAGGCCAGCTGGGCCAGGTTCCCGGGCCCTCCCCCCGGCCCCCTCTCAATGTGCCAACAGCACCTCGTGTTTGTGTCCGTGGGTCTCCTGTGTCGTGTCCCAGCATGGCCTTGGCCTCCCTCCCCCAGCAGAGGCACCGGCACAGACGCACCACCCTCGGCGTCGTGTGCGAGCGGTCCAGAGCCCTCCTGAGCCCCAGGCCTCCTGCCCCCTCCTCCGGCGGGGGCCTCCCCCACCACAGGCCTGGAGAAGGCTGGGACACCCGCTCCAAACTGCTCCCACGGAGGCCACAGACCACCTCCCCCTACCCATTAGGAGTCCGTCTTCAGCCTCCCCGGCCTGGCCCTCGATACCCCTGACGAAGCCCACCCTCCGTTGGACGTAACCCCCTCCACCCAGGCGTCGACGTGTTGGACTGCAGGAACACGGCCGCCCCATCTCCTGACCTCTGGACGTGGAGGCCACCCTCTCCTGATCCCTGGGACCTCGCCTGAAATCCCCCGACACGGATCTGCCGCCCTGGTCTCTCTCCTACCCTGCCTGCCAAACTGACACCTCCACTATCTGTCTACCTGACACCTGGGGGTTCAAGACGGAGGTGTCCCACCAGGGGAGCAGGCTACAGGCAGGACGGTGAGGCCACCCCAAGAGCAGAAGCCCGCAGGATGCACGGCACACCAGGCTAGGGCGGCGGAGGCAGGGGAGGGGCCCACAGCCCAGCCGACAGAGGGGCCTGGCTGCCAGGTGCACCCCTGCCACTCGGGGTACAGAGGGCCGGGGGAGGAGAGTGCCAAGTAATAGGCGCCTCAACCTTCCAGGTGCTCGGGCCCAAAGCCCGGAGCCCGGCTGGCTCTCCTCATGCCACACTGGGCCCCCAGAAACGTCTCCAACCCGGGGCCTCACCCTCTTTGCCCCACAACTGTCTGCGATTGCCCGGAGCCAGGCCGTGGCCTCCGTGGCCCCACTGCCTCAGGAGACCCTGCCCACAAGCCAGCCCGCTCCACCTCGCCTTCAGCTCCGACACAGCCTCAGCCCGGGCGGGCGCACGCGGTTACCTTCGAGCCTTCCAGGACAGGGGCGGGGTCCTTCAGGGCTTCCGACAGCAGGGTCGCCTCAGACACTTCTGGCTGCAGCTCAGCCACGGGCCTGCCGGGGGCGGCCTCTGCCATCACCTCTGGCTCCGCTTCCTTCTGAAACACAAGACCACCGCTGGCTCAGCACCGCCCGGCAGCCTGGCCGCCGTCCCGAGGCGCCTGCACTGGCCCGGGTTGGGGGCGCACGGTCAACAAGCCTGCTCCCTGCCAGTGGGCACCTGACGTGAGAGCCTGTCAGTCGGCAGCGGGTGACGCGCCTTCTGTGGGCTTCATTGCAGGACGCCAACAGGTACACGGACATGTCCTGGGCGGCTGGGTGCCGGCGCCTCCCGGGTCGACCGAGGCCCCCCTATAAAGCGGCTCCGGCGCCTAATTCCCTGACAGCTCCGGGGCGCTGCCCTGCACCTTCCAGAGGAGACACCTCAAGGGCCACGTGCTGGGGGAGCCACGGGGGCCCGCCAGCCGGGTCCTGCCCCCTGGGGGGTGAGCCCCCACTTCGGAGTCGCAGCCCCGCCCAGAGCACCCCTGCGCCTGCCCGTCCCCACCCTCCGAGCGGCCTCCGCGTGCCCCAGGGCCCTGCCAGCAGCTCACCGCCGCCTCCGAGAGCCGGCGCAGCTCCTTCTCCCGGTGCTCCTGCTGGATGGCCGCCTCCTCCTGCAGGGTGGCCTCCAGCTTCGCCTTGTTGTCCACCTGCTCGCCCTCCACCTCGGCCGCCTTCACCTGCGCTTCCTTCGCCTTCAGAGAGGGGACACCTGTGACGGGGGGCGCCGGACAGGCCCACGCGGCACCCCGCCCCCGGCCTGTATGTCTGAGAGGGGCTGCCGTCTGGGTTCCCGAGGGGGACAGCTCACACCGCAGGGACCCCACCTGCGGGCAAGCGCCGCGAGGCGGCCAAGGGTCGCCGTCTGCACGTACCACCGGAGTCCTCGACGTTCAGAGAAAAGACAGATGAGAGAGGAATGGGAGAGTGGGGGCGTGGACCCAAGGGCTGCCCTGGCCGAGGAGGGGGTGTCCCTGCAGCTGTTCCCCCCAGAAGCGAGGGGCCCCTCGCAGGGTGAGCTGCGGAAGGGGCCTCCCAGCAGTACGCACCACGATCTCCGGGAGCGTCTGCAGCGTGGACTTGAGCTGGTCGGCGGGCGAGAGGGTGTCCGGGAGGTACATGGCCCGGGACAGGATGAGCAGGGACGTGGGGATCTCCTGATGCAGGTGCAGCTCCAGCCACTGCAATCAGGGGTTCGAGACACAGACTTCCCCACTGGCCACGTCCCATCTGCCTCTCCGGGGACCTAGACCCTGGAACGGTCCTCTCTGTTCTGGCCTGGTGGGGGAGGGGAGGCTCGAGCGGACGGGTGCACCGAGTCAGCGAAGGGCGTTCTCCCGAGAACAGGAGTCCTCGATTCCCACCGCGCCCACCTACCGCTGCCTCTTATGACCGGCCGCCTGCCCTCAGGGAGAGGCCACGCAGCACGGGTGCTGAGCTCGGAAGATACGGAGCAAGACGCCCAGACTCTGTTACCGAAGCTCTTCAGTGTAAGTCATGTAAAAACACCGCGGGGGGGGCGCCTGGGGGGCTCAGTCGGTCGAGCCTCCGCCTCCGGCTCGGGTCATGGTCTCCTGGCTTGTGGGTTCGAGCCCCCCGTCGGGCTCTGTGCTGACGGCTAGAAGCCTGGAGCCTGCTTCCGATTCTGTGTCTCCCTCTCTCTCTGCCCCTCCCCTGCTTGCACTCTGTCTCTCTCTCAAAAATAAAACATTAAAAAAAAAAACCACGGCAAGGGTAGCACCTGTGGCCTCATGAGGCCCTCAGGGCCCCGCACACCTGCCAAGAGCCCGCACTGCTCAAGGCTGTTTTCATGATACAACCACGACCTTCCAAGTGACAAGGAAGCCCACGACTGTGTGTGGACACTATCTGGACGCAGGACAGGATATGGGACGAGGAAGACACACAACTGAGAAAACGCAAACACTTGGATCCCCGACAGTGCTGTGGGTGCAGCACCCACACTCACACGTGTCCTGAGCGTGTTCAGAGAAGGCGGGACACAGTCCCAGGCAAGCCTGGGGAAGACACGGGAGACTCGCCCTCCAGAGAAGGCCCCGTCTGGGGGCCACATAGCAAACACCGCTTGTGTTGAAGAAGCGGGTGCTGACAGATCTCTGTCTACACGTGGAGGGTGACTGCCAAGGAGGGTGCAGCCTTGCGGGCAGAGTCGGAGGGGACCAGGTGGCACTGGGCATGCCTTATGTCTTCTGACGCGACAGCTGAATTGCTGTGAACGTTGCCTCCTACTCAACCTGATGCCGGCTGCAGAGCTAGCCTCTGGGTCCCGACCAAGGGCCTCCTGGAGCTGCCGGAGGCGGCAAGACGCGGCCGAGAGGCGCTCCGGTGGGGCTGGCCGGGGTCCTATTTACCCAGAGGTCCCTGGCCTCGGCTAAGGGACCTACTGAAATTTCAAGGGACGTCAACCTCATCCTTAATTGTCCACAGACAACCAGAAGGGCACAGTAAGTGTGTTACTGACCAAGAGCAGGGGAGAGAAGCCAGGCGACGTTCGGAGCCATGACCACAGGGCACGTGACAGGTCACACACACCTCGTCCAGACCCCCAGCCGGCGGGGAGCTGAGGCCACCTGGAGCCCGGGAGGCCCCTCCACGACGGGCACCCTCCCACCACGCACCTGCTTCAGCTGCTCCCGCAGACGGTCCTCCGTGACTCCGAGGGCCCGCATGCCCCGTGCCCGGCACGCTGACTGCAGCTCCTTGACGTTCAGGCTGTCCACCCCTTCCTCGGCGATCAGCTGTGAAGAAAGCCAACGGACCGCACGCGGAAAGGCCATCAGAGGGCTGTGGTGTTTCTGTGAACGGGCCTGGAGCGCGGCGTCTGGCCGTAAGACGCTCTCCTAACAGGCCCCGCCGAGCGCAGGATGAAGCGCCGCCGCTAAGGCCGAGGCTCCGGGCCTGAAGGGACAAGACCTGTCTGACGGGGGCGGAGGGCGGGGCCTCGGGGAGGCACACGGCGGCCGGGCCTGATCGGCTTCTGCCCGGGCCCTGCTCCTTGCGCTCGATCTCCTCCTCCTCCTCCTCCTCGTTAACACCACTCCCCACCCCCCACCCCCGGGTCTCGGTATCCGCAGGACAGAGGAGGAAGGATGGAGAGAAGGTGACCCTGACTTCAGCCAGAGGCCCCGGTTTCCTCCGCAGCCTGAGGCCATGATGACGCAAGTGAGAAAGATAAACCAGAGTCCCGGAGACAGAAGACACAGAGTGCTTCAGACAGAAGACAGAGTGCTTCGGACACCGGGTGACGGGAGGGGAGAGGAGAAAGAGCCAGAGTGGCTCCGTGTCTGTGCCGGGTAGGGGTGCCCCGCCACCTCATTCGGCCCCACTCGCCCGCGCGATGAGCCCGGGGGGCAGACGGTTACGTCACTCCCGTTTTCCGAGCGAAGTTTCCATCCTAAGCGGCCTGGAGCGCAGCGTGCGGGTGTGACGGACAGGGTTTCCCCCCGGGGTGGCGGGGTGGCGTCTTCCGAACCACGACAGAGCCACACCCAGAGAGCCACACGCAGCGCGAGACGGCAGGACACCAAGCCGTCACAGCAGGAACACTTTCTTGTCCTTTTACGGACCCAACACCACCCCCGAACCCGCGTGAGAAGCAGGCGGCGCGGCTGCTGGGGACTCCTGGAGGATGCCCGCGGGCTGCTGCACCTGTCAACAGCGGCTTCCCTTCCGGCCGCCAAGTGGCACCGCAAGGAAGCGGCTCCCGGCGAAACCCTTCCCGGGCCGAGGGGCAACGGGGCGGTTTCCAGCTGGGGGGATGGTGGAAAAGCGTGGATTTTATTTGCCTTTCGCCACCTTCCTGCGGGTAACACGGACCCCACGGCGCTTCCGAGTCTGTCTCCCCGTGTGGCACCTTCGGCGGCCGCTCTGGGCATCGCGGACTCGGGCTGTCCGTGTCCTCGTTCCGGTCCAAGTGACATGACACTCGGAAGCCTCGCCGCCGGGACGCCCCTCGGCCCTCTCCGACTCGCGCGAGCCCGTCTTCCCGTCTCCTCCCTCCCCGGAGACTAGCGCTCCTGCTCTGACCGTCACGCTGAGTTTGGAGGCAAAGGAAAAGGAAAGGCTGCTGGACCCCCCCCCCCCCCCCCGCTCTGCTGACCGCATTCCAGGGGTCTCGGAACAGCACGGGCTTCCTTCACGACGCGAACACAGTGTGCGACACGCGTAACGCACGAAGTAGGTATTCATGAGCCGCTTATGTCCTCGGTCAGGCTCCGGGTCAGCAGTAGGCCATCAGCAGCTAAGTTTCCGGGGAGCCCAAAGTCCCGCGTCGAGGGCGGGGCTGCGCCGCCTGCCTGTCCGTCATGGGGCACTCCCTCTGCTTTGCTTTTTTAATGGAGTCAAATCCGTGTGGTTTGAGTATCTTCCCTTTAGTCTTGGGCGTTTTGTGTCTTTCGGAAAACGTAACTGAAACGCCACAGGCCAGGAAGCCTGTAACGAGTGCGGCCGTTTTATACGCTCATCCAATCCACACTTCCGCTGCCTTCGAGACCATGCGCATCGCGACACCGCGTTCCTGCCCCGTGGTCACTTACGCACTGTGATGTCCCCTCACTCCCACATAAAGGAAGGTTCCGCTGTGCGGGGACTGTGCTGGGGGGTGTGGCACCCAGCGTCCTAAGCCCACTACCTCCTGTGTAGAGACCCTCCCCCAGGTGCTCGCTGGGCAAACGAGCTGCTAGCCAGTTCTGTCTCCTTCTCCTGAGAGGGTCTCGACTCTCCCCTTCTCGGTAGGCCATCTGCCGGATGCGGGGTTCTGAGTTGACGGGGTTTTTCCAGTATGTGAGAAATAGCGCTCCCCTCCTTCTGGCCGCCACAGTTCCTGACAAGCAGCTTGCTGTCTGCGGAGTCCCCCTCCCTGGCTGGATGCGGCTCGCCCACCGCCGTCGGAATCCCGTCCTGGGTCTTCCTGTGGATTTGCTTGGGTGGATCCCGCCCGAGGTCCACTCACGCTCTAAGACGTGTTGACGCAGGGGCGCCCGGGGGGCTTGGTTGGCTACGCATCCTACTCTTGACTTCGGCTCAGGTCACGATCTCACGGTTTGTGAGTTGGAGCCCCGTGTCGGGCCCTGCACTGAGCAGGGAACCTGCTTGGGATTCTGTCTCCCTTGCTCTCTGCCCCTCCCCCGATCACACGCTGTCGAGTGTGCTCACTCTCTCACAAAATAAATAAACTTTAAATACAAACACGATGTGTTGATTTCGGTCTCTTACCGGCCGTGGGAGTGCCCACGAGCCCTTTCTCTGAGCGCCCTCACGGCGCCCCTCAGCTCTCCAGAGCTCCGGCGGCGGGCGTGTGAGGTGCTTTCCCCTCGGCCATGCGTGGCTGAGGCCCTGCTCGGTTTTTAACTGTTTTCTCAGATGGGTGATTTTTTTAAAGTTTTTATCTGAGTAATTTCTACACCCAATGTGGGGCTTGAACTCACGACCCTCGATCAAGAGCTGCTCCCTCCTTGGGGCGCCTGGGTGGCTCAGTCAAGCGTCTGACTTCGGCTCAGGTCATGATATCGTGGTTCAGGAGCTCGAGCCCCGGGCTGGGCTCTTCTGGGCTGACGGCTCGGAGCCTGGAGCCTGTTTTGGATTCTGTGTCTCCCTCTCTCTCTGCCCCTCCCTCACTCGCGCTATCTCTTCTCTCAAAAATAAGTAAAACATCTTAAAAAAAAAAGAGAGAGAGAGTGGCACACTCCTCCAACTGAGCCAGCCGGTGCCCCTAATGGGTGATTTCTATGGTTTTATCTTAGAAGTTCGCTGGTCGTGTCTTCTGTCCCCTCCTTCCTCCTGCAGAGCTCATCCACAGAGCTTGTTATTTTGGACAGTGCTTTTCAATTGTAAGTTTTCCTCTGGTTTTTCTTCTTCCTCTTTTAACATGTTTGTTTATGTATTTAGAGAGAGGCAGCACAAGCAGGGGAGGGACGGAGGGAGAATCCCAAGCAGCCTCCGGCTCAGGGTGGAGCTGACGTGGGGTGACGGGGCCCACAGGGGCCCCTCTCCTCTCTTCTCCTCTCCTGGGAGGCTACGTCTCCACCGGCTCACTTCCCGGCTGGCAGGTGAGGCGCCGCCCACGGCCGTTCGGGGCCGCCATCTGCTCGCTCTCCTGCCTCCCGGCTGGCTCCGCGGCTCCGCTGCTCACGGGGAGGGGAGAATCCGGTCTCAAACCCTCCAAACACAAAGCCTGGGTCCTGCGTCACTTACTGCGGCTGGCCACGCCGACCACACTAGTAACAAAGGCCAAGTCCCACGTCCGCCCTTGCTCCTGCTTCCTGGTCCCCAGGGGCACCACGGTCTCATGTGGCCCTGAGTAGGGGCTGTACCCGTTTCTAGCGCAAATGCGGGCCAAAAGCTCCCTCTGATGGCCTCTCGGTCTGTGCCCCTCTCGCTCATACCTACGGATCACACCCGCGGTACAGTCTGGAACAAGCAGGGGGCTGCTTCCTTGCTGCCAGGCTCCCCACTCAGTCCCCACTGAGCCCCAGGGGAGAGGCACTTCTGCGTCTGCCAGGGCAGGGGGCATTCGAGTCCCGGGGCCCCGCCAGCCCCCCATACGACTCCAGGCGTTTGTGGGGTGTGCGGGGAAGGCCCTGGAACTGTCAGGTGGGTGGGAGTCTGGTTCCCTGCTGGTCTCCATGGACACAGTGCCCGGGGGACGCGGGGCAGCTCGGCGCCACCTGCTGGGGAGGGAGGAGCAGCCCATCAGCCCTCCCTGAGGCCACCCCGGCTGTGACGCCCTGACGAGGGCGGAGGTCTCGGCGCCTGCCGTCGGGGGACCGTTTCCCCTGGTGTCTGGCTGCAGTAGAGCGTTACTGTCTGCAGCTTTCTGTCCTGCTAGACAGCCCCTTTCTTTCTTTTTAATGTTTGTTTGTTTATTTTGAGAGAGAGCGTGTGAACGGGGAAGGCACAGAGGGAGAGAGATCTCACAAACCATGAGAGCATGACCTGAGCCAAAATCTAGAGGTGGACACTTAACCAACTGAGCCCCCCAGGCGCCCCTGGGGAGCCCCTTCCTGTCCTCTGCCCAGAGAGAGCAGGCTTTTGTTAGGGTTGTTCCGTGTGTGTGTTTTAAAATAATCTCTATACCCAACGTGGGGCTCGAACTTACAACCCTGTTCTCAAGAGCCGCGCGCTCCGCCTAGGGCCCGTCAGGCTTCGAGAGTCTGCGCCTCAGCGCGTCGCGGCCGCTGCTCCCTCGGGACCGAGGCACAAGACCTACCTGGTTGGTCCCGGGGTCCCGGGGTCTTCTCCCGCTTTTCAGAGACTTCTTGTACTCCATTTTTATGTAACGTCCAGGAGAAGAGGCCCAATCCACCCTCCTGACAGTGGAGGCTGTTCTATTTCAAGGGTCCTCAGGCACTGAGCAGCAAGAAGACTGGTCCAAGGCCGCAAAGCGAGTGACTGCCCAGGACTCCAGCCCAGGACTCCAGCGTCCCTGTCGCGGCCTCTCCCGAGGTGGTGGCAGCCACACGCAGGCTCCCCTGGAGTGAGGTGGCCCATCGGGGACCGGCCACGCCAGCCCTCCTCACGCCCGCAGAGTGGGCATCCCGAGCGCCCTCCAAGACACGATGCGTAGCACTGTGGACGGAGATTTCTCTCCATCGTCACAAACCCGCGGTGACGCTCCACTACTTCTAGCCGCGAGGGGTCGTTTTCGTCAGATCAACACCCCTGCTGAGAGCTACTCGAAAAACCCGCTGGAGCAAGCACAGAACGCGTCTGGAGGCGCTGGAAAGCTACCACAGCAGGACTCGGGACAGGGGACAGCAAGGCGGCAAGATCACGAGGAGCGGGAAAGACCAGGCAACCAGGGGGGTGTGAGCCACCGGGGACCCAGCGACAGTTGCTGACGCCCAGTGCAGGCTCGGAGTCCAGCCCAAGGCCACTGCCCAGAGACAGAGACGTCTCGCCGGGCCAAGAGGACGCCAGCCGGAGTCCCGAGGCTGCCGCCCAGGGAGAGGGACACGCGGGAGACAGCTCTGGCGTCGGGACGTCCAGCGACGCAGCCCGGAGGCGGGGAGCCCGGCAGGAAGCCGGCGCGGAGCAGAGGGGACCCCCGGCTCCGGCGCGCGGAGGGACTCCCGGGTGGGGGCTCTGTGAGGAGGGGGCGCAGGGGAGCTGCGGGCCACACTCCGCAAGGAAGCAAACCAGAGGCAGCAGGGGCGGCCCCGATTCGCGGTGAGAGGTCTCGGGGCGAGCGGCCCCTCTAGAGCGGGGCAGCCCTGGGTGGGACCCGCCGGCAACGCCGCACGGACGACGGCTGCGCCGGGAACAGCTCGATGCTGCCGCCAGCGCGGAAGAGAAACCGAACACGCCTGCAGAGCAGGGCTGCCGGAGGCGCCGGACCCGAACCGCGAAGAGCACGCTCGAGACAGCGGAGGCCGAGCGGCCGGGACGGAGGCTGGCCACCTCCGGGTGCCCGGACGGCCGGCCCGCCTGCAGACGGCAGGGCGGGAGGCGCCGCCGGAGAGAAGGGAGAGCGTCGGGAGCTCCTCTCGAGAGCACGCCGGAGGCGCACGCGGAGCGGCTGCCGGGCTGCGGGCCGGCCCGGGCCTGGGAGCAAGCCAGCCGTGGGCTTCTGACCTCCTGCCCTTTTCCTCGGGAGCCCCGATTCTAGCTCACTCTTTTTATGAAAACTGTCAAAGATCGGGAACAAAAATTTGTGTTAAAAGATTGTGGTTTTTTTGGGTGCAAAAAGATGATTTGATCAAAGCACGGGAACAGGGCCCGTGGGCAGGAAAAGCTGCCGGATGATGTTGATCAGGCACTGCCCGGGGCGGCGGAATGTTAGCTAGAGGAACGGGAATAAATCACGGTGCGCTCACACCACGCGACATCAGGCACTCGCTAAAATTCATCTTTTCGACAAACGCTTGGTGACGTGGGCAGGTCTCCTAAGTCATGCCAGGGGACGTCATTCTGGTAGAAGCACGCGTGTCAGAGTGGGCGAAGAGGTGGAAAGGGCCCTCGGCCCTGACCTAGAAACCACAAGCCGCCGGTGACGCCGCCTCCCCTAGGGTCGGGACGCCTGCGGCCACAGGAGCCGGGGCCCCGGGTGCCCGCGGAGGTGGAGTCGGGAGCCGCGCGTGCGAGGGCGCACCTTGTCGTCGGCCTTGATGGAGCGCAGCCGCATGGTGAGCTGGAAGCGCAGGAAGTTGTTGGTGCCGATGGACTGGAGCTCCAGCAGCTTGCACAGGGCCACCAGCTGCGGCCGCGTCAGGTTGTCCAGGGTCAGCTCGTCCTCAAACAGCTTGGAAAAACGCAGGATCTCCTCATTGCTGGGTCTCTCCCCGGTCTCTCGGATCTGTGGGAACAATCCGGTGAGTCAGCCTCTGGGTCCGGGGTTCCCCAGCACCGCCCACGGCCTCGGGCCACCGGCCTGGGCTGGAAGGGCCCCGGACTCTCTGCACCCTCCCTCAGATCTGCCTGGTCACCAGGCCTGCGCTGGGCTCCGCGGGGTGATGCCTCCATGCACCTTCCGGCCCCCCTCCTGCCCGGGCCAGCGGAGCTGAGGCTGCCGACTGGGAAGAGGCTCCCCGCTGAGGAGCAGCCTCGGGGGTCCGTCCCCTCCTCCTCCTGCCTGGCCCCCCCCAGCTCGTCACAGCTGCAGGGTCTTAGTTCCCAACCTGCCAACTCTGCCTCCCCCCGGGGCTGCTACGAAGTGCGGAGACACACACAAACTATTCTGGATGTCAGCGAGGTTCAAGTTCTCAGGACAGCAGCCCCAGCCTCCCGGGTAAGCCCTCCACGGCGCCGGCCCGCGCCCGCCTGGGGGGTCCACTCCCGCTGCGTGCAATGAACAGGAGTGGGGAGGCGTGCCCCTGCACGAGACGGGGCGGCCCTGAGGCTTTAACCGGCACTCGGGACCGCGGGCTGAGGCCCCTAGGGCTCTAAGCATCACAGCACCTTCTGGAAAAACACGGAGAAGTCTTTGGTGGCGTTCCCCTTGGCCGCCTTGTTCTTCAGGGCCATCTCCTCGATGGTGTCCTGGAGGAACTTGGCCAGCTCCAGCTTGACCCGCAGCTCCTTCTTCAGCCTCTCCTCCTGCGAGGTCAGAGAGGGGTGCTACGCTGCCCTGGCCCACACCCCGGGCCCCGCCGGTCAGGACGGCTGCTTCCGCCCGTCCGAGGGGCACCCGGCGAGGGGTCCGCTTCGCCCCTCGACCCAGCACCCCCTGCGCCTCCTGCGCAGCACGCGCTCCCCGTGGCAGCTGGGCGTGCCCAGGCTTGCTCTGCTAGTCCGTGCCTTTAAGATATTCTGCGGCCCCTCGGAGCAGGGACCGGCCACTGAAGCCTCTGAGCTTCGAGCGCGGTGTGTGAAACTCTGTGACGCTACGGGGACAGCAGCTGCCGCCCGGGGCCCTGGGCCGCGGCGGGTGAACGCTGGCCTCCACGGGTCTTACCGCGCACGGAAGGCCTCTCCCGGGGCCTGAAGGCCAGCGGGCTACAGAAACCGTACTTTAAAACGCACGTGAAGAGAAACAACTCCGCCACCCGCAGTCTACTAACCGCGGCACGGCACGGCCGAATTAGGAAAACACACACAACTTCGAAACCATCGGCCATCTGAACGTCAGTCAGACGATGCAGACGTCATAACTACGTCTAACTTCCCTCTGAACGAGCTCGCGGCCCCGACGCCCCGTCACCTTGATGGACTGGGTCTCGAACGTGGACGGCAGCATGTTGGGGAAGAGCTTCACGGCGACGGGGAGCAGGAACTCCATGAAGGGCACCACCACGAAGACCAGGAAGGGGACCAGGCGGAAGAGGTCCGCGCAGATCCGGAGGAACTGGGAAAGGGCACAAGGGTCGGGAGGTGAGGCGAGAACGCCGCTCACACGCCCGTCGGGGGTGCGAGGCAGGCGAGGCCGGGCAGGCGAGGCCAGCTCGAGGTCCCCACGGCTCAGCACGCTGCTCCCAAAGGCAGCTCCTTCTCCGGCGTCTAAACCGTGGGAAGACAGGCTGCGGAAAGGCTAGGAGGGGTGGAAGCTGGCGTGGGAAGTGGACCTCCCCGTCCCTTCTCGCCCCGCCCACCGGGGGTCCCGCTCTGCAGAGACAGCCTGACGCAGACACCGTGCTGCCCCCCGAACTCGGAAGCCAGCCGGACGAGGGCGGCAGGTCGAGGACTGGCCGTCACGGCAAAGGGTCGCCAGGGAAGCCTGTGGCCACGCCACCCACCGCAAACGGTCTGCAGAAAGGAGAGCGTGGCGAGTGTTTCTCGAGAAGGTCTGACTTGCTAAGGCACTACACAGCAATAATGAGACCAGAACCCGAGCGCTTCCTCGACATGAACCCACCAGTGCTGACACCGCCTAAAGACACGCGTGAGGTGAAACCCTCGGAACCCCAGCGAGGAGGGGGCGCCGCTGCTAGGTCCTCAGGCAGCGTTCTCCTCAATCCACTCAGTCAACACCACCACGCGACTCCAAACTGTCTAGGCTCACAGGAACCCAGACACTCTTGTGCCGGTCACCACGTGCCATTTCCACTGTCGTTAACGACACGTCTTCGGAAAAGCAAGGTCATCCCTAGAAACGGCTCCGTTTCGGCCTGTCCAACACAAGGGTCAAGTGCTACGTTCCTGCTGGAGCGCCACCCCCCAAACCCGGGCGGTCCTTCCCGGCAGCTGGGAGTCACCTGCCCCGTGGCGGCGTGCGCGGAGACGGCCAGCCAGGGAGTCCCCTCCCCAGCACTTCGTGGAGGAGACGCCTGAGGCTTCTCTCCCTGGACAGCACTCCCCCGCTCCCCCTGCTCTTCCAAAACCAGTCTCTGCTCGGACGGTCACGGGGCAGGGACCCCGACCCTGAGCCTACCTGCCCACGTACAAACCTTGCACGTTTACCTTCTATTTATCATCCAAACTGACTCGCGGATTCTTGTACTTTCTCATTTGTTTACAATGTTACTATTTTTATTTTTATGCTCAAATGGTCCCAGATTCGACCATACAAAGACCCTTCAAGTTGATGTCTGTGTTTTTTGACATTACTCTTTGTTTTGTTTTTTTTACTAGATCTGTCAGCGTTTAACTTACACTCCATAACACCCACCCATGGTGCATGCGCAAGTCAGTGATCTTTGGTAAATTTACAGATTGTGAAGTTATCGCTAAAATCCACCTTCTGGACATTTTTCTCTGTCCGCCTACAGTCACCCTCCATCCCCACCCTCAGCCCTGGGCAAACAGTGGACTATGGCCTTGTTTCCATAAATCTTCTCCCACGGAACCGTGCGGCACATTCTGCGGCGTCCGGGGTCCGTCATCGGGAACACGGATGTTTAGGACGATCACGTCCTTTTGATGACGGGACTCCTTTAACGTTATGAAATGCTAAACGCCAGGATGAACTTCATCCCTGGTCGTCTTTGCTCTGAAACCAGCTCAGTCTGATATTAAGGTAGCCACGTCCGCTTTCTTCTGACTACTGTTAGCCCCACTTACCTTTTTCCATTTTTTCACTTTGAATCTCTTTGTGCCTTTACTTTTGTTTTTTGTTAAGATTTATTTTTAAGCCATCTCTACACCCAACGTGGGTCTCAAACTCATAATCTCAAGATAAAGGTCATGGGCTCCACCGGCTGAGCAAGCTGGGCGCCCCTATTTGTGTCTTCACCTTTAAGGTGTGTTTCCTGTAGACTGCATGTAGCTAGGCGTTGCTTTTTAATCTAATCTTATGATCTCAAACATTTAATCAACAAAACAAAAAAAAAAAAAAAAAAGGGAAACCATTCGATCATCTAAAGAGATGCAGAAAAAGCATTTGACAAAATCCAAAATCCATTCCTGATAAAAACTCTGAGGGAATTTACAAAAAAGATAAGAGAGGGGCCGGCTGGCTGGGCTGGTCAAGCACCAAACACACAGCTCTTGACCTTGGGATTGTGAGTCAGAGCCCTGTGCTGGGTGTAGAGGCTACTTAAAAGTGAAATCTTTGGGCCTCGGGTCCCGATCTCACGGGTGCAGGTTCGAGCCCTGCGTTGGGCTCCCTGCTGCCAGCACAGAGCCCGCTTCAGAGTCTCTCCCTCTTGCTCTGCCCATCCCCCACTTGTGTTTTCTCTCTCAAAACTAAACATTTTTTTAAGTAAAATCTTTAAAAACAATGACAATAACAAAAAACAAAAAAGATCCCAGAACCACAGAGTTTGGGGAGTCTGCTGGATATAAGATCAATATACGAAAACCAGTTGTGGGGGCTCCTGGGTGGCCCAGTCGGCGGAGTATCTGACTCTTGATTTTGGCTCAGGTCATGATCTCACCGTTCTGGAGTCTGAGCCCTGCATCAGGCTCTCCACAGACAGCATGGAGCTTGCTTGGGATTTTTTGCTCCCCCCGCCAAAGTAAACAAATAAACATTTTAAAAAGCTTCATAAAAATCAGTTGTATTTCTATATATAACTGACCCTTGAATGATACAGGGTTACGGGCACTGGCTCTCGCACAGTCAAAAACCCTCATGGGGGGGCGCCTGGGTTAAGCGTCAGTCAGTTAAGCGGCCGACTTCGGCTCAGGTCATGATCTCGCAGTCCGTGGGTTCAAGCCCCGCGTCGGGCTCTGTGCTGACAGCGTGGAGCCTGGAGCCTGCTTCGGATTCTGCGTCTCCCTCTCTCTCTGCCCCTCCCCTGCTCATGCTCTGTCTCTGTGTCTCTCAAAACTAAACATCAGAAAAAAAGTCCTCGTATAAATTTTGACCCCCTAAAAATTTAACTTAAGAGCCTAAGAGCCTCCCGCGGATGAGAACGGTGGGAACGCGGACGGCCAGGGCACGCGCTCTGCTGTAGGCCTCGCGTGCTGCGCGCTCACAGTCAGGCCAGACAGAGGGAGCATCGAGAAAAGCGTAAGAGAAACTACATTTATAGAAGCACATACGGTTTTACACTTGTTACGTTCAAATGTTTGTAAAAAATGAACCCACTATAGACGGATCCACACTGTCCAAGCTTGTGTTGTTCAAGGGTCAACCGTCCTAGCAATCGACAGCTGGAAACTGAAATTTTAACAACTGTTTACCTACAAGAGCCAAAAGATGGAAGAACCCCAGCGTCCATGGCGGATGGATGGGGGACAAAACGTGGTCCATCCACACGACAGAATGTTCTTCAGCCTCAAACAGGCAGGACACCCTGCCCCCTGCCTGGAGGAGCCCTGAGGCGTTATACTGAGTGGGATAAGCCAGTCACAAAGGGACAGTGCTCTGTGACCTCACCCGCAGAGCAGACGGCGGCTGGTGGGTGGCAGGGCCTGGTGGGAGGGTGGAGAGGCAGTGGGAAACGGGGGCGGGGTTTCCATTTGAGGAGATGGCAGAATTCTGGAGATAGAAGCACACACCTGAAAATGCTTAAAATGGTAAATTTTAGGTTGTTTATAATAATAAAATCTATTCATGATAATATTAAAAGACATGAAACTGCCCAATATTGTTGAAAGAAATGAAAAAAAAAAACCTGTTTTACTCCGCGCTGGCCACCCCCAGAAGTACCCACTTTGCGTCTCTTCTTTCTGACCCAGGCTCCTCTGGAACCACTGCTGTCCCAGCTGCTGAGCTAGGTCTCCGAGGAGCCTGGCTCCTCCTCGCGGGGAGGTTCAGAGCCAAGGGCCAGGGGCCAAGTGTGCTCACGCCACCAGGCTGTCGCTGCCGTCACATGGGGTGGAGGGGTCGAGGCCCAGACGGGAGCAGGCTGGTGAGGAAACCGCGCTCACTGGCGGGGCCTCGGAGAAGCTGCGATGCTCTCGGCGGTCCACCCGCCACCGGAGGACGGACCCGCGGGCCGACCGTCCGAGGGGCGTCGCTGCGTGGTGAAGCCCTCGGCCCTCCAGCGGGCTCCACCTTAAGCAAGTACTTGGAGGGAAAGCTCTGGAAGAAGGAGTCTCTTCCTGAAGGCCCCCCTGCCCTCAGCTCCCCAGAGGCCCTGGGAGCCCACCAGCCACGTCCTGGCACCCCCCCCCCCACCCGCCCCCGGTGCTGAGGCATCTAAAAGAACACCCGGCCGACTCGAGCGAGGACGAAGGCTGACAACGGCACGCTCTCTGCCTGCACGGCCACCCGACACGCTTGTCGACAGACGCACACCGTGGCTTTGGACCTCAGCCCGGCGGCCCCGCCGTCTCCGCTGCCACCTCTGCCCTGCCGCTGCCGAGCACTTCCACGGGCAAGCCGGCTCTGCTGCGAGCGTCCGGGGGACAGAGACAGTCCTTCCACCAAACCCTGAAGGGCCACGGGGCCCGAGGTCAGAACACGAAACCGCGTTCCCAGCACTCCTGCTCCACAGCAAGCCTCGACGCTTCCGTCATTCTCTATTTAACACGATCGACGAAGGGCGCCCAGGGGCTCAGCTGGTGGAGCGGCCGACTTCGGCTCAGGTCATGATCTCACTGTTCGTGGGTTCGAGCCCCGCGTCGGGCTCTGTGCTGATGGCTCAGAGCCTGGAGCCTGCTTCGGATTCTGTGTCTCCCTCTCTCTCTGCCCCTCCCCCACTCATGTTCTGTCTCTGTCTCGAAAATAAATAAATCTTAAAAAACACAAACAAAAAAGCCCACGGTCGATGAGCATTCAGCAGGTGGGCCCTTAAACTCACGTTCCATTTTATTTTAAGGGAGGGTGGACTTCCAGTCGACCTCAGCGAGGAAGCTGCTGTGCCCCGTGGGAAACCGCCACCCGGACACCGGTGGTGTCCTTAAGAGCATGCACTGCACGGTGGGCGAGGGGGCGGCCCTGTTGCCTGGGCCGAGCGGCTCTCGGCACCCAACCCCGGGCCCGACGGCCCGACGGCAGGGGACCAGCCACCCGAGGCATCGAGGCTCCGCGGTGCTGTCCCCCTGTTCCACCTGGGCGGGTCTTCGACTCAGAGGCGGCCAGTCAGGACCCCGCACCTGGCGGCTTCGCCCCGCCAGCGGGGTAACGCCGACCCGCACCACGAAGGTCCAAACCCAGCTCACCCTCCCTGCTGGTGGGGGAACAGCCCAACGCGTTTTGTATCTATCTTCCACTGAAACGATACTCACGCCAATATTTTATGACGGCTTTGCCTTTGTAAACGTCCTGTCTGTGAGAGTCACTCTTCTACGATTACCAGGGTTGCCGGCATTTTGTTCAAATCCAAATCACCTCGAAGGCCCTGAACCAAGGAGAAGAGAGCAGAGCCCGGCAAACCCCCCCCGGAACGCCACCGCCGCCGCGCCCGCGTGCACGCCGGGGCCTCTCCCTGGGACGCGCTCATCTCCCGCTCTTTCTGGTTTTGTTTTCATCGCCTCGTCGCCTTCGGTGAAGTAGCAAACACACGCAGCTTTTGTGGGCTGCGGGAGGAGAGTGTGGAGTCCAGGTCATACGGCATTCAGATGTGATTAACTCGACCACGCACGTTATCAGCAACAGCTGATCCTAATATTCCAATGCGACTGTCCTTCTTCCCATTATCCATCTGCCCCTTCTACCACGGCATCCCAGGGGACATCCCAGCCAGTTAGACAACCACGACCCAGGTTCTCCGGGAAGTTCTTCGGAACGAGTATAAAATCAGAAGCCAGAGTAACTCTCACACGTGATGGCCAACTCCCAAGGTGACGTTAAAGTCGGGTCCTTGCTTTCCCACGAAGGAGAACCCTCTGGGAGTCAGCTTCAGGGGAAAGGACACTTCTGCGCCCTTCCTTGGAGACTCCTGGGGCGCTGAGAACCTGCAGCTGCCCCTTGCCCCCCGGGGACTCACCAAAAAAGAAAAGAGCAAGAAGGGAAGAAGGAAGGAAGG
>PITB01027843.1:0-19754 GCA_004024585.1 Paradoxurus hermaphroditus
TGCTACCTTCAGGTACGCCTGTAACATATATCCTGCTCCTTTTCCCGTGCCATTTATCTGTCTATGTCGTCCTCCACCCGGGTCTGACGTCTTAACTGCAGACCAGGTCTGAAGACATAGGACACAGGAAGTTGCCTGGGAGTGGGGGTGCGGGCGAAGTGTGGGGGGTGCCGACAATTGATGGTGGGGGGTAAGTGCAGGGGGTTTAGTCTGAGGAGTGATCAGCAGTGAAAAAACATCTCTGAGAAGACCAGAGACCTCCCTTCCCTGGACCCGAACTATAGCAGGAAAACTCCACAGGAGGGCCAGGAAGAGAAAACAAAATGATGCGACTAAGAAATCACGTTTATAGTCGCTGCCTGGCTCTTCTCTCCCCCGTCTCCCCAGCCCAGGAAAGTGTGCAGTGTCGCTGTGACTTTCAGAGCAAGCGACTGAAGTCAGAACAAAGTTGACGGACTGCCCGGCTGTCTAGAGAGGCGGAAGCCTCGCGTTCCAAAGCCTGTCTCACAGATTTGGAGCCGAGGGTTCTTCAAAGTGGTGCTAAATAGAAACACTTCCCTTCTTTGGACCCCCGGGGGAACGAGGGAAGGCTTTCCCGAGGCCCCTGAGCAGCCGCCGAAACTGCGGCCCTCGTGTTGCCCCAACGGACCACGCCCGTATATGCATTTTTCATTTAGTATCTAATATAAAGCTTTGCCAGGAATGTTTGATGATATATGAAACGTTGGAGCGTTGCGGAGGTGGGGGAGGAGAATACTCTATTTCTGTGTAAGAGATATTCCCTTTTGCACCCTGTATTACATTACAGGGGACATAAAAAAAGATTACCCGGCCCACTTAGGGCTGCGCGCGCAAGCACACACGTGCCGTGTGCATTTCAGCAGGCCCTGTCCCCAGGCAGACCATGCCTTCTCCGCAGCAAGGGCCCGACAGATACGGTTACCACGATGTCAGCGTCTTTCCAGCTCCTGACCTGCATTCCTTCCCCAAATCCTTACCCTCCAAGAATATCTCCAACGGCTGGGGAACTTGCCGGGCGGGGGCCTGGAAACAATGCTGCCTATTCAAACCCAGGAACGAAGGGTAAGAAAGTGCAAACAGTCCACGTGTTTAAATGAGTAGACTCAGGCTTCGCGTGTCTCTGTGCCATCTGTTGAGGTAAATTACCTGCAAGTATTTCGGCACCAGAAGTCCCCGTCGATGAACGCTTCTCAGCAAGACTCCCAGTTGGAGCCACAGTGAATTCACAAAAAAAATGTGTCGAGGCCTCACACAAGCTCCCAAACCATCTTCACAGGCAGAGGGTGTTTTTTGTGTTTTGTTTCTTTTTTTTTTAATTTTTTTTTTATTGTGTGCTTTTTTTTTTTTTTTTTTTTTTTATTCCGTGGGATGCAAACTGCCTGGCCCAGGGCCAAGGGCTTTTCACAATTACCCAGAGAGCCAGGGGGAAGCCGGGCCCGCAAGAAGCAGGCGGCATCTTTAGCACGCCTGGAAACTTCCACGAGGTTTATACAGGAAGAGGGGTAGGACTGGTCCCAGGACTTCCCTGCAAAGCCGAGCGAGAGGACGAGCTCACTGCTCTGGAGTAAATTGCTTTTCCTCTCCAAGGGGTTCGGGCTTACTGCGATCTTAGCGCCGTTAGCCGCATGCCTTTGGAATCGTGAAGCATTGATTTCAATTTGCTTTCACTTCATCATAAGCCATGATTTTTAATGGTTTCTAATTGTTTAAATCAGACCGCTTGTTCCTTCAGAAACCTTTTCTTTCTGTCAGCAAAAAGATAGCTTTGCCTTTTCCTATGTTGTTTTTTTTTTTTTTTCCAGTTTTATGGCGGTAGAATCCACAGAAGCCTAAGACGCCGAAAGTGTGTATCTCGGTGATTCGATAAATTCATCCCCTTGAAGGCATTGCCCCGCTTCTTCACTTTTTGTATGAGCGGGAGAGCACTGCAGTTCTACTCACTAACGAATATCAAGTCTTAAAAAATATATCAGTCATACAACCTACGGTCCTAACTCGTCACCGCGCTGCTCATCGGATGCTCAGGTCCCCTCCTCTCCCTGCTGAGAGTCCGCAGCCTTTAATGACCTCCTCCCTAATCTCCCCACCCCTCCGCCCCTGGCAACCACCCTTTCACCCTCTGTTCCTGTGTGAGTTCAACTTTTCTGTTTTGGATTCCCCAGTAAGTGAGAGCATGCACTGTTTGTCTTTCTCTATCCGGCTTATTTCACTCAGCATAATGCCCTCCAGATTTAACCGAGCTGCTGAAACGACAGGACTGCCCTTCTTTCCTCTTATTTCTTTTTTATTTTGAAGGCTGAATAATACATATATGAGGTATCGATCGAATTTTCTTTATCCGCGGTGTGCACCACCCGGATTTCAGCGGGGGGTCCCACACCGTCCCAGACCTATCTCTAGCAAATGACATACCAGCTCTCCCAGTTGGAGCTCGCTGCTCTTTCCTCCGGGTCCTCGTTCCGGGTGGTACACACCAGCACATGTCGAATCACCTTGTAATTATTTGCTCACATCTGTCTCTGCCCATTAGGGTAAAAGTCCTGAAATTTTCAGACCGAATTTTGTGCCTGTCACGTAGATGTTCAGTGGATGGAGAACAGACGGACAGTCGGTGACCCTGGCACTGAGAACGGATGTCGTCCAGAGAACAGATAAACAAAAAGAGAAAGATTGAGTAGCTCTCCCTCCATGCTGGTTACAGGGTCTGAGACTAAATGATGTTTGACTTTGCTCCACTGATGAGTAAAGAATAGGGGCAAGTACTCTTGCAAATATTTAAATTCCGTCTACAAATACCAGTGGGCTGCGAGAACTCTCTAGACCAGCGTGAGGGAACTTAACTGATGGAACAGGAGGTAATTAGGAAAGTAAACACTTCCGAAAAAGTAGTAAAAAAAAAATATTCCAGAAGGATGAGCTTCTAAGGTCAAGTGCAGGAAACGTGGGCTTCTATATTTTAGCCAATGTGAATGCCATTTTAAAAATGTAGTTTCTAAAGTAAATATTTCTCTGCTAAGCCAATAACCTGCATCATCTAAAAGGCCTTTGCAATTGTGACAATAATTTTAATCAAAAAATAGACGTTTTAATGTCTACGCATGTGAATTTGGATTCGGGTTCAGTCTATGTAAAAAAAAATGCACACACACCTTTCTAGTCTTTATTTAATTTTCCAAGTTAGTTTCATATGGATCTAATAACTTTTTAATAATTCCTTTATATTTATAACATTTTTTGTATTTAGGTACAGTATTTTTCACTGTAGAATTAATCTGACATCAGTCTTGTACAGTTTGAATTGATACCAATATGTTCAAAACAATATAAATATTGTATAATATACAATCAGTTTGGTTTGAATATGAGACCAACGTATTCAAAACCATATAAAAAACCTATAAGCTTCGGTTCATAAAAGATGACCCTTAGACCCGCTTGAAAATGTCTATTTGTTGAACTGTGTCCCACAAAGTAAAGGTCACACACTGATATATTTTTAAAACAATAAGTCAACATAAAATAGCCCAGATGATATGGTGAGAGCGCCCTTTCTGTCTTGTTCTCCTTGAACAAAAGGACTGATAAAAATGAAAGAGGTATTGGCTCTGGGCTCCTATGCACCAGACAGGCAACACCTGTTCCTAAAGCTCTGGCTTTGCACTTGAGAGTTTTCTTTTCGTGGGTCTCATCATGACCTGACTTGCTGGGGTGGAGGGGACTTCATTTCATCATCAAGGGAGGCTTCCTTCCGAAGCAGGTGAACTTTGGTTTTCATCCTTTCCGCCGCAGGATCTGAACTAAGCGGTGATATCTTCACGACTCTTCCTCATTTCCCTCTCTCAGCACCCCTGTGCTTACCTGGGCATCTGAAAACACTCTTCCTTCCTTATATTACCTAGTCTGCTCAGGGTGCCGTGAGAGTAGACCGCAGCTTGGGTGGCTTCAACTGCACTTTTTTTTTTTTTTTCTCCCCTCAGTTCTGAGTTCCGCAAGTCTGAGATCAAGCAGATGGTGAGGTAGGTCTCTGTGGGGCCATGCTCCTTGGCGTGTGGGTGGCCACCTTCTCTTCCCTGTGTCTTTACTATGGTCTTTTCTTCTGTGCATTTCTGTGTCCTGATCTCTTCTAATTAGGATATCAGACATATTGGATTAAGGCCAACCCTCATTAATTCATGTCACCTTAATTAGCTCTTTAAAGATCTTATTTTCAAATATGGTCACATTCCGAGGTCCTGGGGTGTTTGGACTTCAGCCTGTCGATTTTGTGGGACAGTTCAATCCATAAAACCACCGAAGGATCAGCGTTATTGTTAACCTTATTCGGGTGCTTCTCATAGCTCCCTACGTCTTTTGCCAATATCTCTGCCATCTACTTTCCACTGTGAAATTATCCTCAAAAGTTCTCTTTCCATTCATACTCCTTGGGGATCTTATTCAATAAATTTTGACTTTTCACCTCCCTGAAGAGGATTAATCTTTTGTTTCATTTAGGGTCCTTGACTGTGGGAAACAAAATCCACCAAAGCTATTTTAAGCAGGAGGGGATTTATTAAGGGGTATTAGAAAGCTCACGGAATCATTAGAAAGGATGTAGAAATGGGATGCAGTGTAACTTAAAGCAGTGAATGACTCAAGGCCCTCATCGGGGAACTAGAATTGATGGCGGAACTCTTCAGACCCTGCCCTCCAAACCATCTGAGTCTTCTAACCACCTGTCCTTGCAAATAGCTAAACCACAGTGTTTCTTTAAATTGGTACTTAGAAACCTACCCCATGTGGGTGTGTCTGAGCAGGACTCCTGGGATACTATTGAATTCTGCTTATGAATTGGAAGCTGAGTTCAGTCCACTCAATTCATTGGGCTGTTTACTCCTGTGTGCGTATGTGTGCGTGTGTGTGTGTGTGTTGTGTGTGTGTGTGTGTGTGTGTTATACTAAACACTAAAATTTAAGGGAAATCATAAGTAAGTATATGTCCACCACTCATCTCTTACGTTAGCCTCACAATTGTGATCATAAATTTATGTCTCACAATATTTCTGCCAATATTATTTTAATGCTTTGCTCTCATTACAATTACTATCTCAGTACTTAGCTCTCATTTACAGTGGTTTTGGAAACAGAGTATAAATCAACTTCAATAGGTATCTCTCAGCTCAGTCTTTTGGTACCTGGATATCATATTGTGTCTCCGTTGCAAAGAGCCATCTTTCCCAATGAGCTTAGTCCAAGCGGTGAAGAATTGTGCTGTCCAGTGAGGCTATGAGCTCCCCACTCCTCTGAAATGTGCCTCCCACGTCGTGTTAAAACTGACCTTCGATATCATGGTTTTCCTTCAAGTTGTTTCCTTAACCCCCTTGGTGTATCGCTTCTTTGTTCTACATTAAAAAACAAAACAAACAAGACCAAAGCGTTACGAAAATTTCTTCCTGCCAGCCTATGTTCTGACAAAGTCTTCTAATCTTCTAAAGCACCTGATCTCTTCCCTCAGGTATGCAGCAGCCCGCATTACATTGTCACGAGTTCATCCTCTGAAATAATCTTTCCTCTGCACAAACCGAGTCACTCATCCCATTTCTGGTATTGAACCCTGCAAGAGTCTGATGAAGGTATTGGCAATTTAAATATCTTTCAGCGCTATGGCTATGGTTTTAGGTGTGTGCTTAGATATGCTTTCTTTCTAGGTATCCTATCATAACGTCACCAACATAGCTTCCATTTCTTATAACCAAAAGCACTTCTACCGTTTGTACTGTCGCCTGACAAGATACCGATTGTGTATGAAATAATATAAAAATATTAACCGTAAGTGTAACATCATCTGTTGGGTACCTAGCATGTATGAGGCAATTGCTATCCCCATTTTGTAAATAAGGACAATGATTTTTTAAAAAGTTAGATGGTTTGCCCATTCACACTAGTAATAGACAGCAGTCTATTCATGAAATATTGAGTGATTCTATATCTATTCTAGTGATTATTCTAGTCACCGAGGATCCAGTAGTGAACAGGACAGACTGTTTTCTGGCCATCATGGAAAATATGTTTCATCAGAAGACAGATTTTTTAAAAAATCAAATATATGTAATGTCAGGGGGTGTCCAGAGCTCTAAAGGAAAAGGTAGAAGGTTAGGGAAAGAGTAAGTGTTGGTGAGTAAGTGATGGAGACAGGGGTAGAAACAGGGAAGGAGTCATTAAGAAGGTGACAAGTGACAAAGGAGACTTACAGGAGAGAGAGCAGCATGAGTCAAGGCTCCGAGGTGGGAAAATGGATGGCATAGGTGGAGAAGGGGAGGGCAACATGGTATATGGGGAAAATTATTTGGAGATAAGGTCAACGAA
Organism: Paradoxurus hermaphroditus; assembly: GCA_004024585.1. Lineage (NCBI taxonomy): Eukaryota > Metazoa > Chordata > Mammalia > Carnivora > Viverridae > Paradoxurus > Paradoxurus hermaphroditus. The sequence continues at coordinate 6,363 of PITB01027843.1, forward strand.
GGAGAGGACATGGGGATGCTGGTAAGACACTATCTAAACAAGACGAGTAGCCTGGATTCACTCAGACATCATCCCTGTGACGAGGACTTGAAGCTAACTCATTTCTTTGGAAGGAGATTCTAGAAGATTCCAGTACTGAGTGTGAAAGGGAGGGGGCAAACATAGTGTTTGTTCAGGTTACTGCTTAGGATGACGGGAGTAACACCCTGCTGGGACCACCGGGAGGCGGTAGATGGCGTATCTCAGAGCGGTCTTACTCTGGAATGTTCTCCACCACTTCTGTCCAGCAGCTGCTGAGGGCTGTTCCCGGGGGCATTCTCTCCTCTGTGCGTCCAAACTGCCCTCTCATAACCTGTAATCATCGGGTACGGACAGAGGAAGTCCTGAGGAAAGAGCCCAGGCGTTTGGACTGAGGTCCTCAGGTCTCGTAATGGCGAGTGTTGGGGGATGATTACACAGAAGGGGCACTGAGAACGTCTGGACTTCGCCGGTGGGATGCTCTGAGCTCAGGAGAGTTGTCTCCCATCCTCCACTGGGCTGCCGTAACAAAGTATCACAGACTGTGTGGCTTCCAGATGACAGAAGTCTATTTATCACAGTCTTGGAGGCTAGAGGTCAGAGGTCAAGGCACCAGCCTGGTCCAGTGAGGGCCTCCTTCAGGTTTGCAGAGTTCTTCCTGGGTTCTGACAGCAGAAGGGTCCAGGGAGCTCCACGGGACCTGTATCAGATCACTAAACCCGTTCGAGAGAGTTCCGTCATGATTGAGCATCTCTCAAAGGCCCCGTGTGCTACAGCCATCACACTGAGCACGACCATTCGGCGTAGGATTCTGCATTCTCCATCAAGTACGTGAACAGATGTCCATTTTTACAGGTCACTCCGGTGACTGGGTTGGAATGGGCAGGGTGTGGTGCCCGGAGCACAAGCCCGGAGCCAGTGAGGAGCCATCCTCCTGGTCAGCAAGCAAGGTCTCGAATTAACGCACCGACGGTGTGAGACGTGGGAGGAGAATGGACGTGTTACGGAGAGAAAGCTTCCGGATTCACTGATAAATTTATTACAGAAGGGACAGAAAAACAGGGCTGCGAAAGGCGTCTCCGAGGAAATGGAAGAATGGAGTTGTCATTTACTAAAACAGGAGAGACTTGCAGGAGAAGCTGTTCTTCGAGAATGAAAAAAAAAAAGTGTGAAAACAAGAATCTCAAGCCTGAAAGTATCTTTATAAAGTGAATACCATCATTCCCGGTTTTTAGATGAGGAAAATGCACTCAGAAACACCGAGAGTCAATGATATTAATCGTCTTCCTAGAACAGTTTATGTTTGCGGCTGTATCTAGAGCTTAGATTCATTCTTATTCACCACTTTTAACACTCAGGAAGTTTCTCTGAACAAAATACTATGTAACAAAATGCCCCAAATTGACATATAGCAAAGAGGCTGAAGGGTAAGTTAAAGCAATTAGGGCTTTGTCTGTAATGTAAATAAACTCCAAATAAATGTTTATTCTTTGTAATAAAAGCGAATTAATTTTAGTAAAAATCACTAAGGCAAAAATAGGAATTGGCCACGTTGTAATAAAGGAGCCATAAATAAGGAACGGTTGGCCACTTCCCGAGAAAATGAGATTACGGAGCGCCGACTTAGTGGCCTCAATGTCTTAATAGTTCCAAATACATTCATCCCTAATTATTCAGAGCCAGATTAGTCTCTGTTCCATTATCTGGGCCACTCCTGCCTCCTTTTTATTCTTTGGGGTTTTTAAGCACTGTCTCTAGGTTTACCACCTAAGCCCTTTATTAACCGAGGGCAGAGAAAATTACATTGGAGCATCTGGCTAATTATAATTGTTTTATTAAAGCGTGTGTAGGGAATAGATTGATACTTATGACTGCCATAGATTTTTAAAGGTCACTGTGGAAATTATGGAAAATAAAGCCAGCTATGTTTTTAAATTATGATTTGAAATATCAACCAGTTTTTTGAACACCAGGTATCTATAATGAAAATGAGCTGTAAAGTAGGCTGTGTCTTAAATAGAAGTACACTGTATGAATCACGAAGAATGAATACTAATTTCTGCAAACGATGCATTTTATGAAAAGTCCAATATTCCATAGGAAAAAATGAAAATATCTATGCTGATTTTATATATACTATATATATATATATAAAGTACACATATTTAACAGACACCCACACACGTTGGCCTGGAGCAAAAAGTTGTAATGACTACAGTCTATGTTACAAGCTGTTAAATATCTGGAACACATAGCTTCATAGAGTTCACTCTCATGCCTTACACTGTATCTCTTTTTATCTGTGTTCCGGAACTACCTGAAAGACATTTTCTGATACAACGGTGCCAGAAGTCACACGTTTCTGGAAATCTCAGGTGCATATTCTCCCCTTCATGCCAGAACAAGAGAAATACTGGCTATATACTTAATAAAAGTTCATTCAAATAAATGCAAATTCTTTTTTCTATACATTATTAGTAGTAACAGTAGCAGTAGCATTATTGGCTACCAATATTTGGAAAAAGTAATTTGAAAGCAATTAGACATGTGGGTATTCTGATCACACTTTTTTTTTTTTTAAGTTTATTCATTTATTTTGAGAGAAACAGAGAGAGCATGGGGGCGGGGCTCTCACAAACTGTGAAATCATGACGTGACCCAAATCAGGAGTCAGATGCTTAACTGACTGAGCCACCCAGGAGCCCCTGGTCAGGTTTTATTTATACCTAAATAATTTTAAACAGAGTGATATGTTTTGTGTATTCTATTCCCAAGGATAAAATCGGATAAAATAAGGTATCGACGAATTATGCCTCACTAGAATAATTTTCTTGATTATTTGTATTATAGGATGATTAGATATCAACATGGCTTTAAAAAATAAGTATTCTTTCACTTTTATTCTTAATGCAGTGTCAGGTATTTACTGGGCCGAAGTCCTTTATCGTTCCTAAATATTTGTATTTAGAAAACTTTGTTTGCAGAGACATTTGCCGTATTACAGTAAGTACATGTGACAAAACGGACGAGGCTGGTAGAAGCGTACCCCTCTCGGCCTGTGTAAGCACGTAGGGGAGACGGGGCGAGATGATGACAGATACACAGCAAATTCGATAAATAGGCTGTTTATTTTAAATACTTCCCTTATTACCATAAAGTAAATTAAGATCATTGAAATAACCTAGCCGTTCGAACCCGTACTCGTGTTCACGTATTGTCTCAATATCACTTTCAAATAAGGATGTTGGAAGTGGGATCTGCAAATCTACATTTTTGATCTCCCTGAATAGCTGCTGGCTTCAGCGCAACATTAATGCAAATCTAATGTACCTGCTGGTATGATTAGCTGAATCAAATGATGGCATTTAAGTAACACCTAAATAATCTTAATTAGGATCTTCGGCTCAGCTTACCACTTAGAACTCTACTGATGGATAGTCTTAATTATCAGCCTTTTGATTAGGATAACAGCCCTAATCAAGATGATGTAGGCCTGATAGACAGGGTATCAGTAAATTAATGCCTGCTGTTACGTGGGAGCGTACGCGGAAAAACAGAGCAGCTCTCTGTGAGAGACAGGATGACGTCTATGCAGAGGAATTAATACCGTTAGGGGAACAAAATCAGAGTAAGGAATTATGCATTGGGATTATGTTAGCACACCCACATATAGCTGAGCCCTTACTGTCGACTGATTCTGTAAGTTTAGCGTTTATGTAAAATCTACTTAATGCGGGTTATTCTACACACGTTCCTAAATTCTGTATTGATAACTTGGTAAAACTTAATAGATCAGGTAAGTTCGCATCGAAACTATTGGGATAGTTTGCCTTTCTTACGACAGAAATTTTGGGATAATAAAGTGAGAGACGGGAAAATGTAAAATATTTTTTGTCACTCAATTTTTCCAGGAATAGTTTCCTTTCTGAATTTTAATTTTCCAAATTACCAACTGCCTGATTAGGTCATCATAAAGCAGTATGAACAAGGGTTTTCTTGTATTTGGACATGGCCTCTTTGATTCCAACGCTCTCTCTTTTGTCGTTGTTATTTATTTATTTAGAGAGAGAGTGTGTACATGAGCAGGGGAGGGGCAAAGGCAGAGGGAGAGAGAGAATCCCAAGCAGGCTCTGTGCTGTCGAGCTCGTTCTGGATGTGAGGCTGCTGAGATCATGAGCTGAGCTGAAATCCGGAGTCAGACGTGTAACCCACTGAGCCAGGCGCCCGCTTTCCAAAGCTTTCTCAGTATTTAAGAAGAAAGGGAAACAGTGTATTTGAAGGCCCTCATGCATTTTCATTTTGCCCTTTACCATCCTAGGTCTTAAAAATGAAGGCTATCAGGGCGCCCGGGTGGCTCAGTTGGTAAGCGTCTGACTTTGGCTCAGGTCATGATTTTATGGCTCCTGAGCTCAAGCCCCGCCTTGGGTTCCCCCCTCTGTCCCTCCCCCACTCACTCTCTCTGTCTTAAAAATAAACAAACTTTTGAAAAAAAGGAAGACTCTTGTGCCATTTGAGCTTTTCCCAGAAACCTTCCTCCAGGCTCTGTCCCTGGTCCTCAATGTCTAGCATGCGATGTGGGCTTCTCCCCAATGCACCCTCCCCTCTGCCTCTCCACCTTCTTTTTACGGCCATGCCTGGCACCCTCCTCTTCCACTGTGGCCTTACACCCATCTCCTCCCTCTAACTGGAATCCAGAATTCAGATTAGCGAAGCTTGGGGGGGCCCCCTTGCCTCTCAGTAACTAAACATTTAAGTTTCGTTTCAGAATTCACTACTTGGAACTGGAAAGGATTGGTCAATGTAGCAACAGGGATTAAACGTAGTATTCATTCTACTTAAAACAGGAGACTCTCCTTTGGGCCTGCGTTAGTGAGCACAGCATAAGCCTACCCTTGCCCTAGAGGAAGAGAAAGGCAACACACTGGTCACTGTTTGCCATTGGGTACACCGGACACCCACCACCTTGGTGAAGCAATTCCAAATTCACGGAATGTTTCCTTCCTGTGTCAGGTGGTGCATGTTCAATGTTTGGGACTTAAAAATTCGAAGCTTTATGCTTCGAATAACGCTGCTGATGCCATGCTAGTGATGAACTCGGTGATCTTGGGGACTGCCCTCCTTCCCCACCAACACAAACAGTGAGACACTTCTCTACACAAAGCCACAAACACCTCACCTGCAAATTCGCTCACTAATTTATCCCAACCCTTGAGAAAGGAGAGCTGTGGAAACATCCCCTTAAATGCGTATGTTACTGGTGGTCTGGGGTCTCCTGCTTGATAGATTGGGTATTAAGATAGAGTTGGTAGCCACCCCATCTTCTATCTCATTGATTAGCTTCTCTGCCATTAGGAAGATGGCTGCTACTCCTAAATGTTGTTTTTTTTATTTTTTCTTTTTCTCAAAATTCTGCCCTGGTCATTTTCCCACAAGGAAACCCTGCTTTATCGATTTCCTCCACTCCTAACAGTCAACACCATCTTCCTCCTCCCCGAGACGTCATGCTCGGAATCTTGACTTACTCTCTCCTCCTTCCCTGCCATCTGCAGCCGGTGACCAGGTCTCCCGACCGGGCCTCCTGAAGGTTTCTGGCGCCTGTTTCTCCTTCGTTGTTCTCACGACTGATGGCACATCCCAACCCTCTTCTGCCTCCTTCGACTCATCTCTAGCAACCCGCCACCTTCTCTTTCCTGACCACTGTTTCATCCAGCACACAAAATCCACTCTTGCAAGCTGAAATAGCTACCCTTCAAGAGCGGGAGAGAAGCTCTCACAACTGCAGCAAGTGAAGAACAAACACAACTTTGACTAAGTCTGTTCTGAAACTACCCAGAAACCCGTGTGCATTGCTCTCCTTCTGGCTGCTGAGCAAACTTCCCACCCGGGTCCTCTCTCCCCTATCTCTCTGGCTCCTGCTAACTTATTCTACCCAAGTTCACTTCCCACACTCACACCTCCCTTGGCTTCCACCTGCAACGCTCAACACTGCCTATGGCTAGCTCCTTGAACCCTACACCAGTTTCTGAAGTGCCTCCAGATTTTAGGTGTATCTCTTTCTTTCTTTTTTTTTTTAATGTTAATTTATTTATTTTGAGAAATGGAGAGATGAGATGAGCAGGGTAGAAAAAGAGGGAGAGAGCAAATCCCAAGCAGGCACTGAGCTGTCAGCACAGAGCCTCTCTCGGGGCTCAGTCCCATGAACCGTGAGATCATGACCTGAGCTGAAATCAAGACTCAGACACTAAACCTATCGAGGCCCCCAGGTGCCCAAAGTGCATTTGTTACCTTCTGCTTTGGCTTTTAGGTTGCATTTGCTATACCTAATTTTGTTTTCCAGGATTTGCTCATTTTTACCTATTGTCTCTCTTTCAACTTACAACAGGAGTGCTTCCTGACTATCTGCTGGCCTAATTCTTTTTTTTTAAATATTTTTTCTAATTTTAGATTGGTTTCAGATGGATAGAAAAGTTGCAAAAATTGTACAGATCGTTCCTGTATCCCTCACAACCCATTCTGCCCAATATCAACACCCGCATTAGTAAGGCACTATATATGTGTGACAGAGGTCCCAGAAGGAGCAGAAAGAGTATTCTATGGGTTCTCTTCTGATAGTACTTTAATTGTTATGTCATCGAAGAAGTTCTAGCTCACTGTGACCTACATGCTAAGAGATTAAGTCCTGATTTCAGTTACAGACATACTCCTTCACCATTTGTGTTTATTTTCTACTCATGGATTGTCCAAAAATAGAATAAAATAAATAAGATAAAATAAAAAAATAAAATAATAAAATAATAAAATAAAATAAAACTATGTTAAACACAGATTTTATAAATAAAAGGAAACGTAGTATTATAAACGTAAGGCAAGGTTGTTATACAACTACCATCAGCAAAGGCTAAATTCCAACCACTAGTGGCTATGGCAGTCACTCTACACTTGGAGTTGCTTGCCATTGCTCCCTTGATCTGTAATCCATCATACATTCAGTCAATAAAGGGAAACTGGAGGCTAATGTTTTACTTTGTTGGGAGGAGTGGAGCATATAGATCTATAATTACTATTTTAGCCCATCCAACTTAAGTCCTTTTTTTTAAGTTTCTGCACTCCTTGCTACCATCTGGTCCCCCCCGGATCAGTCATGCCAAAGAAATGTTACAAATGCAAAAAGAAGGGGAAGGTGACCCTCGCAACATCCACTGTTTGCATACGAAAAGTGGACGAGCTGTCATGTTTGATTTCCTACAGGAAGTAGCAACAGCAGTTAGAGAACAAAATTTAGCAAAGAACAAGAGTCTAGTACTGTTTCTCCAACTATGCCCAGAGGGAGACTGTGGTTTTCCGAAGAAAGAAAATAGATGAAAAATAAATGAAAAATAAATGTTCATTTCACATGGCGGCATCCAAGTTTAATTTAATTTACATTGTAATTTAATTATATTTAATTTAATTATATTTTTAATAAATCATATGTTGTGAAAGGTTTAACGCGAGCCACAACAGGTACGATTGGCCAGTTCATCTTGATTAATACTCAGCTAAGGGGGTAGCTTGTGTAGAAGAGTTTTTAAAATATAATTTGGAGGGGCGCCTGGGTGGCTCAGTCGGTTGAGTGTCCGACTTCGGCTCAGGTCATGATCTCGCGGTCTGTGAGTTCGAGCCCCGCATCGGGCTCTGTGCTGACGGCTCAGAGCCTGGAGCCTGCTTCACATTCTGTGTTTCCCTCTCTTTCTGCTCCTCCCCCACTCATGCTCTGTCTCTCTCTGTCTCAAAAATAAATAAACATTAAAAAAATTAATATATATATGTATATATATATAAAATTTGGATGTCACCTAGTTTTCTTAACTATGCATGTTTCTTATTACTTGTTATGTCTACCATAATGGGTATATCCTTCACAAGTTGTTAATTAAAACAAAATACTGATAAAATGGTAACTTCAGAAGCTTCCTCGCTCTATAAGATAAAAGTACCTGAAAAGCTAACTCCAGTGCAAGAGAAAAATGTGGGTCTGAACGGAGCGGCATACTTTCTGGAGCTGAGCGCGATGATTCTATGCCAACGTCTGGAAAGTCAAAGCATGGAGAGAAAGTGTGACGATATGCACATATGCAGAAACTGAAACTTGTCGGCCCAGGGATCCCCAGTGGAAGACCTGTTACAACATTTCGTCAAATAGAAACAAAAATTGATTGGAGCATTCATTTTCATCAAAATGAATAAATCAGTTCGATTCTCCAAGAAAAAGTTTGAAAATAGCATTTTGGTTACAAAATTAAGTTTATAGGTTAAGGTACATAAGACAACAGACCTACAAAACATAATAGAGAGTCACACTCCTAACAGATAGAACAGGCACAAGTCATAATGTATCTGAAAGGATATTGACAAATACATTCAATTTGAAATCAGAAAAGAAAAAGCTCGTAGAAAATTCTGAAATCAAATCACACTTAACGTAACATGAAATTATAGGCGACATGAAAAATAAACTACTATGCTCTTTCATGTTAGTATAGATTGTATTTTACAGTCAAATAATATTTAATTTGTTAAGAATGTTAATCAAGTTCCGATATATGCAGAACATTTTAAGGAGGAAATGCCCAACAACTTTTTGCACTAAAATTTCCTGCATAAAAATCTGTTTTTGTTTATTTCATTATAAGTCTTTATGTGAGTTATGATTTAGCCCATTGACTGACCCCACTACTAAGGATATTTTGTATAAATGATTTTATCTTTCGGATGGATAGTACACCAATATTTTCTTTACCTTAAAATACACTTCCGGTGGTTTTTTTTTCATTATTTTTGAATAATTTATTTCAGTATTGATACAACATATGTATGATTCACTAAAGGGCAATTGATGACCAAATTCAAGAAACTCCAACAAATCCTCTTCTTTAGCTTTTAGAGATGATGTTTCTTCACATAAATTTGTCTTGAAATCAGGTCTAGTTTTCTGTTTACAAATAAAAGCACGATAAATGTCACCAAGGCATTCAAAGTGTCATATGTCAAGGACGTGTGTCTCTTTATGATGTGTTTGCTTGGAGTGTACGTGGGTTCCGAGAACTGCTGTATAATTGACACTGGGCTTAGTTGTTAATCTGATCATATCAAAATTCTTGTCATAAATCTTTCACAATTTCCCATTCACTACTTAATTAAACTTGAACTCAATCTGGCATTGCTCAAGACTCTGCTCACACTTTTCTTTTAAACCTTCTCTGCCATTACTTCCTCTGAGTGGAGACTCCAAACGGGGCTTTCTTTTGCTTTTCAGAGCATTTTTTGTCATTTTCCACTTCCTCAGCCTTTTACGTCTTTCTTCTCTCTTCTCGATTGCCGTTTTTATACTCAGAGTTTAGGATCTACATTAAACGTTTTCTTACTATCATCAAACATACCATCTTCTTTGCTTTTGAATCTCAATAGCTTTATTTGTATTTCCTTTCAATTGCTTGGTACCCTGAGCTTGGTACCTTCCAAATGGCGTTTGTCTTAGAGAAAGGGACCATGTTACACTTATCTCTCTATTCCCTTTTCTAAACCACAGTGCCTAGCATAGTATCTTGGTTATGGCAACCGGTCCATGTATATGTAGTACAAAATAATGAATAAACACTGCAGTGTGAACGTAGATGATACTCCCATTTTTTTCTTTTAAAAAAGCGATCTGCTAAGGGAAGTCTTGTAAGGGCGCTAAATGGCAATTCTAGTTACTAGATTTAATGTCCTTCCAAAACCAATTTTTTTAATTTGAGGAGGAAAAAAAGGTAAATTGGTCAAAAAGTGGTATTAGAAAGTTAGAACATCTGGAAAATGTAAAAATTTTCTTATGTCACATCATACATCAGAACAATCCCAAATTGGTGAGGGATTGAATGAATAAATGTGTAATGAAAATAGGAGGAGGCACAGAAAAATTTTAATATACCTCATTATTTTAACAAAATAAAATAAACATATAGTTTCTACCAAAAGAGTCATAACCAAGATTAAAAGACCAAAACGTTTTTTAATAGTAATATAAAATAAATTAGACAAACCATGATATCTCTAACATGAAAAAGTTATTGCCAAAGCAATTGTTAAAAAAAAAAAGGTGGATAGCCAATATATAAGTGGGCAAAAGATATAAATAATGTTACCCCTAAGAAAAATAAAGTCCCATAAAAGGTATTCGACTTTACATAAAACTACATTTCTGTAGTTTTAAAGAACTACAGAAAGCAATTTTTTTAAAAAAAAGAAAAAAACTACTCGCCTCTCAAATTAGCAAAGATTTAGATACCCCGGAAAATGCAGCATTAGTAAGCATTTGAAGAAATGAGTTTGAAGCCTCCCAAAGTTGAAAAAAAAAAAATCATGTGTTACTCAAGAGGATAGCAACTGTTCAAAGATTTAGAGAGTGCCTTGGCCATATGAATCACAAGATAGTTGAATCAGTCAATGGTCAAATCAATTCTACTTTCAAGAATTCATCCTACCCAGATAATGGCACAAGTATGAAAATATCCACGTCTTAGGATATTCCTTTAGCAGTGTTCAAAATATTTGGAAATTGTCAACAGCCTAGGTATCCACTCACAGAACTGGTTAAAGAATGGGATACGCAAACAGTGGCAATTAAAGAAGAGTTCAGGCTGTCAAAGAGGAAGGAAGTTTTCTTAAAGAATAAGGACAAACTTAGTAGAACCCAAAATAGATCACCCAAAACTTAAGATGGCAAATATGTGTGGGATTGAAGGGGGATTAGAAGAAGCAAACTTTGCTGGCTATTTACAGAGTGCCCAACGCCTTATTCCAATTCCTTTATTAATCTCCACAGTCAGGTCTAAATGGGTAAATTGTCCAGGACCATAACCACCAAGCATTAGGATCAGATTTTAAATTCAGCATATCTGATCCCAAAGCTCATGTTCTCTGTACGACACCTCAGAATCCAGCTTTGTCTTCCAGGTGCTTTTTCCTCCCTGTGACCTATGTGTTTTAGAGGGGAAGTTGGTGACCTACTAGAAAAGCAATTATCCTAACCTCTATGGAATTGGGTGCCTTTGAGTACTCCTTTACCTTATGATTTCAGAGTCCCATCTATAGGTAATGTAAAAATGACTACTAAAATATAACTAAGATCAGATGAAATGGAATTCTTTTATAAGCAAACACACAACATATACATTGAAATATAAGTTCAGGCCACTGCTATTAAAAAATGTCTATGCATACCTGAATCACACTATTCAATTTCCTATTCTTTTGTCAACTCAGTTCATCTTTTCTGAAAATAGACACTTAGCATACCTCTAAAAGATCTATTCTTTCATGTGAACATCTTGAGTGGATTTTCTTCACTCTTCCAAAAGCATTTGTTCAAGAATGTGTTTCATATATACTATTTATCCTCCAAAATGCTTTCCTTCTTTGGGACATAATACATTAGTCACTATGTTTATAAGAGGCCTAAAGACAGTAAGTTAGTTCTGGAATTAATAGCATGTCAATGGACTAATTTTGTTTTCTACTGGCATCACTCATGTACAGGCATTAAAAGAATGCACAAGCGTAATCTAAAATTCCTCATCATTCCAGTGAAAATCACAGTCACACAATTCTTTTTGGCTTCTGAAATATTGCAAAATGCCACGATGCCTTTCATATAAAACCTTCCAAGACAAGGTCATAAAAAGCACATATAAAATCTGTTGGCTCAGGGGAAGTAAAATGCTTGGCAAAAGGTCCCTAACCAGTAGCATCCTGTATAGAAATTATTATTTTGTTTTTCAGTTTACTTTCTGTAAATATATTTATGATCCTTTGTTCTATTTGTATCTAACGATGCCTAAGTGCAGTTGACACCGAAAATAAAATCCAGGTCATGAACTTGAGAATATAATGGGTCATTATTTCAGTAGCAAAAATAAGGGGAAAAAAGCCACATTGCCAAAATCTAAGAAGGCCCCACCTTTGTACAACAAAGAAGATGTGACAATAAGATATGGAAAACCTGCCACACTTGGCCATCACTTCCGAGACAGTTATAGCACCTCTGTTATCCACCAGGTGCCAGTCACTGTGCTAAGCTCTGGGGAAGTGAGAGGGAGAAAAAGGAAGAGGAAAAGGAGAGTAGGAAAAAAAGGAAGGGGGAAAGGAGGAGGAAGAGGAGAAGGAAGAGGAAAGGAAGGAGGAAGAAATGGAAAAATTGATCTTTTCAACCCGGCATTAGAACTTGGAAAATAAAATCAGTATTGTTCCCCATTCTCCCACAAACCATCCTATGATGGCAGACATAGTTAAAAAACAAACATGGAGCCTTGGTGAAAAAGAAAAATGGGTGATGTCTCAAATACATGGCCCATGTGTGTCCATTTTCCTGTTACTCCCCAGCTGTGGTTCAGAGAGTAGTTTGGGACCCCTGGGGGATGCCCAGGAACCTTCCAAGGCATCCAAAGACCAAGAGTCTTTTCTAATGAAGCTAAGACATTTTTCACCCTTGTCGCAGTGTGAACGTGTTAGCAGTGGGAGAGTCTGCATTGTGTGAATGGAGGTGGTGGTACTTGGATTCTCCAGGAGAAAATTTGCATTTTAGGGATCAGTGCTTGGATGAAGACAGCCAGCAGGAAAGTAGCAAGCACAAAGCAGTTTGTTAATGGAAAAATACAGTTTCAAAGTGGGAGAGCCAGCAGGTTCCCAGAGGAGGAACTGCCCCTAGTTGTTTTTGGATTGGATACTATTGGGTGTCTCTGGGCTGTGGGATCTGGGATGAAGAGTGGGGTGGTCCCTAATGGAGGCTGCCTCCAATCACTTGCAAACTCCTCCCACAGGTTGGGAGGAGGCGTTTTTGACCCTACAGGGTTGGTACCAACCTTCATTGGCAGCCTTTCCCCAAGGCCTGGGCTGTACCCACAATGCAAATGCATTATAATGAGTCTAGGGGTGGCCCTAGGGCAGAGGAGAGCATAGGTTCTTCACCTATGGCTCTGTGGTCTCGAAAGCCACAAGGTCAGGATGTTGAGTCCTCCTCCAGCTTATTTATCCCCTTCTTGTCTCCAGTTCATGTCTCTGCCATCCCCCCTCTAGGACTTGGGGATTCCTTCCACTGCTCAGCATTCCTTCCACTGCTCAGGGGTAGCTAACATGTGTTGAATGGTGGCACCTTGTGGGTGCGGGGAGAGTGGTGCCTAGCACCCTGAAACTCAGAGAAGCAGCTCCAGTTCCTGGGGTGCTTGACCTTGAGCCTCTGTCCATAGGTAAATGCAGAGTCTGCAAACCCGGCCCTGTCCTGGTGGGGGTCTCTTGTGGAAAGCCCCAGGTGGCTGCTGGGTTGTGGGCTGGCCTCCTGTTTTCTCCTATTGGAACACC
>PITB01027844.1:0-19734 GCA_004024585.1 Paradoxurus hermaphroditus
GACGGAGAGAGACAGGAAGGGAGGGAGGGAGAAAGGGAGGCAGGCACATTTACATACGGGAAATGCTAGTAGCAGCTATGGAATTGTGAAGCCACCAAGAGACTGAGCGTCTTCGGACATTTTCCCATTTTCTACAGCTTACAGGTGTCAAACTCCAACTAGATTTCTTAAGTCCCTGCAACAGCATGGCCAATAAAGAACATAACTTGGGCAAGCTGAAGTACTATGAAATTCTGGACGGTACCTCTAAGAACGCCCGTGACCACAACCTTCTGGGCTTCCCCACAGCCAGCTGTGTGGCATCTGAGGGCAGGAGCTGCCTGCTTCTGCACAGGCTCCCCAGACGGCTCTTCGTGAGTACGCACCCCTGTGTTGATAGGCTGACAGCATGGTACCTTCTGCGGTAAACCATTTGAGTGTGGTTGTTCTTATTAAAAGGGAAAAATGCACAATGGCCCGAGTCCACGATGGTGATGATGTAGGTCACAAGAAATGCCCCCCCCCCGGTCAACCAGTAGTCAAGGTTTCACAGTCCAGAAATGCCCGGAAAGCAGCCACCCTGGAACAGCAATAAACTAAATTATAGACATGAAATGCTTTGGCCTAAGAATGACAGCGTGGCAATTAGGAAAAAACGCTAAGCAAGTACATATCTCCCCGGGTTCCACGGAACAGCTGCACCAGAAGCTAAAGTAGTATAGTTCCCTGTGCTCAGCTGTGCCCACCACCCTCAGGTCCCTGAGCTCTCCTGGGAGTCACTGCCACGGCCATGGTGAGGCCAAACCAAGTCCAAGACAGGCAAGTTCCCCAACCAACTCTCTGGCACAGGCTTAGCAGAGGTGGCAGAGCAAGTGGGCCATGGATTCGGGAACTGGGTGACTTAGGTTTGATCCCAGCTCCACCGCTTCCTAGCCTGATATATCTCACAGGTTACTTAAGCTTTCTTTGCCTCGGTTTTTTCCAACTGATTAATGGGGTCAAATCCCTATGGGTGGCATAGGGATTGAATTAATATGTGAAAAGCACCTGGTATTATAAGTGTCATATAAATGTCAGATATCACGATGTTATCTTCTTATTAGGAGAGCACAGAACAGAAAAGAAAATGGGGGAACCCTCTGAGGTCTTCTCACTGAAGAAAGTTCCTCCTGCCCCCTCCATAAGCCTGCCTGCCTGGCTGTGAAATGAAGCTTCTCAACCTAACTCAAAGGGCAATAAATTACGGTTTAAGTAAAACAAGCAAAAAGACATGAGGTTGAACTACATAAAAGAGCAAAAGGTTAGTCGAAAATTGGCAAGTTAAATAATTAGAGGTGAAATATCTCTTCTTTTTTTTTTTTTTTTCTCCAGTGAATTTCCTTTTTAACTGCCTTCCTTGCCTGGGCTAGAGAAAATTATTTTCATCTAAGGTGGATATTACTAGCTTTAATGGCTTAACTAAAACAAGAATAGCTTTATAGCCTTAATATTATGAGAAGAACATGAAGAGCGGTTATGATAGTTTAACACATGGGAGCATGTCTATGACGTGATATAAATACTAAAAACCATAACTGTCTCTTTCCTGAGGACCAAGAAATATCTCCATAACAACAACAACAACATTTACTTTTGGTTTTCTAGCCTCTGAAGAAATTTCTAGAAGTTCCCCCAAATGAATTCTGGAACCTAATGTTGGTGAAAGTCCTGAACATTCTTTCCCATTATCCTGTCCTATGTGCCACACCTTCTAGAAATGAGATAAACACATGATTTACAGATGCAGCCCACCAGCCCAGGCTTGTGGGAGGGTCCCCGGAGACCCTCTGCACACTGACATCCCCCCTCCATTTCCTGCTGAGATCCTGAGTTCCAGCCTGCTGGGCACAGAGGTGTTTCCCCAGGTCAGAGCTGACCTGCCTCTAATCTGGCCACTGCTGCTTCTCGTTCTAATGTTTTATGACTTTCAGACTCTACACATGGTCGCTTTACCCCTGTGGTGACTGTGTAGGGGTTTCGAAGGATTTCAGGGCTGAGCAAGGAGAAAGATATGACCACAAGGTGGGGGTAGCACACGCATGCATTATGGGATGATGTTCTGACCGGCTTGTCTGCAGGGGAAGTCTCTCAGCATGACTGTCCAAAGGCCACTGCACAGGGTTCAACAAGAAGGGAAAGAAGGCAAAGGCACGCCCTGGAGAGAGAGGGATGGGAGAGGGTCCTTGTGTGAATGCACTGAAGGGTGGCGGCTTGGAGTCCTTATAGCCCATGGCTTTTCTGTGGTTTATAGGTGTTGGGTACAATTTTTCTGGGTATGACAAGCAGGCATGCTCTAAATGTCTGCTTATTTGGGTTATGTTTCAAACAACTAGATGTGGGGGCACCTGGGGGGGCTCAGTTGGTTGAGCATCTGACTCTTGATTTCAGCTCAGGTCATGATCTCAGGGTCATGGGATTGAGCCCCACATCTGGCTCCGAGCTAAGCATGGAGTCTGCTTAAGATTCTCTCCCTCTGCCCCCCTCCCCGGCTCGTGCACGCACACACGCACACTCTCTCTCTCAAATAAAAAATACCAATAAAATAATTTGATGTGTAAAAATTTAAGTTTGGTGCTGGGGTTGGTGTGCCGTAAAGAAATAAAATAGCCGGGGGATATACATATGAAGGCCGTTTTTGACTCATCTTCCTGACTAGTATAATGTATACTGAATGCTTAAGTCATTTAACCTAGAGACTTATTGGTCATTTCTGATTCTTTTGCTACTTCATCACTTATTCATCTGATTAAAGCCTTAGCCTCCATGTCTGAAAAGTCTATTTATTACCTATTACTATTCATTCTGCTTGTCCTTGTTGCCTTGTCATTGATTGGAGTCCCAGAGAAGATACATGAGAAGCATCTGAGTTGCCTGATAAAGGAGGGGGTTCCTGGACCCCAATTGCCCTTCCCAATCTGTATTCCTGCGAGGTGAAGATCAGTAATCTGTACGTTTTTAAAAATTCTCCAGGTGACAGGAAGTTGGACTGGAAGCCAAGATTCAAAAACCTCCTTCGGGAAATGAAAAGACGTGACCTCTGCCCTGAAGAAATTTTCTTATTGTTTCATTGAAACAAGACAAATGCACTTTGGGAACAGGAGAGAGAGGTTCAGGCAATGGAAAATCATGAATAAAGCCAGAGAAGTCAGCACAAACTACCTATGGGGTCATGAGGCAAGTGCCGTAACCTCTATCAGAAGTGTATATCAGGGGGCAATGAGATACTCAGGTTGGATAAGTAGGCTGGGCCCGAGTCATATTACAAAGAGTCAGTCAGAAAAGAGCATACTGACCAAATGTGGCGGGAATAAGAAAGCCTCAAAAGACAGGAGAGTACCATCAACAAACTGTCAGTCTACCTAGATACAAAGCCTCTCGCCATGGCCAACAGGGGCCCAGAAATGAAATAAAAGACGTACTGAAACTTTGGATTGGAAGAAGTGGTTTTGCATGTGTAAAATACATAGTTTTATGATACTGTACATTTTAAAGAAAGAGAAACAAAATACTTTTATATAACAATGTACTTTGTATACGATTAGAATATAGACTATATCTGAAGTATTAGAAGTACAGGTGGAATAAGTAAGCACTTGGAATGTGTCTACTTCAACAGGAAAATATGAAAAAAAATAATGTAAAATGTCATCTTAATAACTTTTATATTGATTACATGTCAAAATGGTAATGTTTTAGATTTACTGAACTCAATAAAATGTATTATTAAATTAATTTCACCTGTTCCTTTTTACTCTTTCCACCCTGACTACCAGAAAATGAAAAGTTATATATGTATGACGCACATATTTCTACTGGGAGGTGCTGTCCCAGAAGTTCCCTGCCTCAATTCTGTGCCATCCCTGGGTATGCTGAAAATTTTCTACTGGAATGTCTTTCAGATGATAAGACTGTCAAAGCCATAATGAGATGCTGTGGTCGTAATTTTGGCTCATGGGGTCCTACTTCTGGGTATTTAAGAAACCTTAGGCACCGGGACCTGTTCCACTCACATCATGACTGACTGAGCGATGCATTTGTAATAATTAAGGAAATGTTATAAGGGACTCACAAGCAATTGTATGTTCCCAGTAGATATTATGATTATACTCTTACTACATGGACATAATTCAAAACATACACAATTTTAAAATGTCCATTACTGCTATTTGGTGACTGCGAGGAAGAATGTTTATCTTTTGGGGTGCCTGGGTGGCTTAGTCAGCTGAGAGTCTAATTCTTGATTTCGGCTCAAGTCATGATCTCACGGTCATGAGATTGAGCCCCGCTTCAATCACACTCAGCATGGAGCCTGCTTAAGATTCTCTTTCTCCCTCTCCCTCTGCCCCTTTCCTGCTCACTCACTCACCTCTCTCCCACCCTCTCTCTCTCTCTAAAAAAAAAATTACCTTTTAATATCTATCAGCCCACAGGAAGGTGTTTTTCCTTTAAAACAAAGCTCTGAAAAACTTATTATCAGTTTATATCTCAACAAATCGTTTGCTTGACTCCTTCATTATTTCGCTTTTTCATCCTTGTTGCAAAAGGTTTTTGAAAAAAGTCACACTGAGCGAATGAAAAGTTCTCTCACTTTCTCAGAGAAACATAATCAGCTTTCTCACCTTTCACGGCTTGGTTTAGTTGAGGATATTCCTATTAAAGACAAAGCACTTAATTCCAGCTTCAGGCACTATTCTCAAGACTTGGAGTCAAATGTTAAAATGGGGCTTAAGTAGAAGCATTATAATATCTGGAGGATAGATGTCCTGAAATTCTTTTCTTTACATGATTTTATACCATCTGCCCTTCATCTAGTAGAAAAAGGAATTGCATTATTACAGATACTTGCATACAATAAATATCTAAGTCTCTCTGAACAAAGTCCATTATGTAGTCAAAATATCAACAAAGAAGACATTCTAACAACAACAAAAAAGGCAATAAACATATCTTATATTGGCAGGGTACATCAATTATTTCTAAAATTTCATCTTTTCAAACTCTGTGAGGTTTGTAATCTAATTTTATTGACGAAACATCAATTGCATTATCTTGCTCAAGGAAAAGAGGGAAATAAACACTTGTTGAAACTCTGTGTGAGAATATGGATTAAGCACTTTCATAAAATTATTGTTTAATCATATCTAATTCCAACAGCTTTGAGACAGGTGAAATTGCCAATTTCTAGTTGACAATACAGAATCTCAGATGGCTACGTAACTTGTCAACAGCCGCAGAATGGTGACGAAGAAATTACAGATATTAACCCAATTCTCTTTGTTCCAAAGCCAGTGCTATTCCCAACGCAATGAAACTGAACACATACGAGAATTATATTAACTCTTTTAAGTACAATAAAACTACTATGAAAAGGAAAGTAGTCAAAAGTGGAAAATAGAAATGAACCAATTTAGAAATGAATCTACATATATGCATATCTGGGGTTTTAAAACCTTTTTTTTTGAGGGATAGCAGTAAGATTATTTATTCTGTGATTCAATGGTTACAAAGGAATCATATGATAAGAAAAAAAGAGAAACAGATGTAGTAGAAAAGCATCAAGAAGAAAAATTCATAATGAAACTTTGGAGGGTTATCAATACACTCAAAACAGGGGATATAGAAATGGGGACCGTTTCTGTTCCAATTTGTCAGAATCCAAAAGGGAATTATACCAAACAAGGTTCAGATGTCATATGCAATCTTGAAATGGGACAGAAGGAGGGATAAGTTCTAGTTTCTTCTAGTTATTAATAAGCCTATCATTAATGATTTTGGGGAAAAAAATTTCAACATAGATTTTTAATCTTTATACAACCAGGTCTAGAAGTTGAACTAAATTAAATTAAGTTTGGTAACAGGTAAAGCGATCTGCAATGGGAACTGAAATGTCTTTATGGAAATGTGTTTCTGAACACAGAGATGTTCACAAAGATGAACAAAGATGGCTGGGAATGAATGAGCCTGAATATAACACTGTAATATAGCCAACATTCACTTAGCAATAAGCGTGGGCCAGTACCTATAATAATGGCATTACAAACATCTTATTTAATGCTCCAAGCAGTTTTCTTTCTAGGAATTTGTCCATTTCATCTACATTACCTAATTCCTGGTATACGGTTGGTTATAGTATGCCCTTGTAATCCTTTTTATTTCTCTAAGGTTGGTAGTAATGTTTCTTCCTTCTTTCAAATCTGATTTTAGTACGTTGAGTCTTCTTTTTTTTTCCTTGTTTGCCAATTTAGTTGATTTTTTTCTAAGAACCCACTTTGGTTTAATTTTCTCTATTGCTTTTTCTGTTCTCTGTTTCATTTACTTTGTCATTGAGGCTTAATTATTTCCCTCCTTTGCTTTTGTGTTTTTGTCTGCTCTTCTTTTTCTAACTTCTAAGCACGGAGGGTAATTGGCTTGATATCTTTCTCATATGTTAATATAACAACATCCATAGCTACAAATTCCCCTCTAAGCAAGCTTTAGCTGTATCCTATTAAGTTCTGGCATGTTTTCATTTCTATTTCTATTTCATTTCATTTCTACTATCACAAAGTATTTTCTAAGTTTCCCCTTGTGATTCTTTTTCAACTCATCGGTTATTTACAGGTGTTTTTTTTTAATTCCTCGAATTTATTTCAATTATGTATTCCTAATTTTATTCCTTTATAACTGAATAAAATGCTTTGCATAATTTCAAATCTTAAATTGAGGCTATATTAACTTATTAAATAATAATTTTATGACTAAAAATATACAATTTTAAATCCATTTTTATATTAATTTGAGAGAGAGGTAGGGGGAGGGGCAGAGAGAGAGAGAGGGCAAGAATCCCATGCAGGCTCCACACTGTCAGTGCAAAGCTCAATATAGGGCTCAAAACCTATGAACCATTAGGTCATGATCTCAGCCGAAATCAAGAGTGCTTGTTTTATAGCTGAACATATGGTATGTCTTGAAGAATGTTCCATGTACACTTGAGAAAAATATATGTTCTTCTACTATTTAGGACAGTGTCCTACAGAATTCTATTAGGCCTAGTTGATTTCCAGCATTATTAAAAGTTTTCCATTTCCTTGTTGATCTGCTCTCTAGATGTTCCATTGATTATTGCAAGTGGAGTATTGAAGGTTTCAACTATTCTTGTTAAATTCTCTCTCTCTTCAGTTTTGTCAGTTTGGGTTTTATGTATTTCAGGGCTCAAGTTATTTGATACACATATGTTTATAAATTGCTGTATATTCTCAATATATTGACTTTTTAATCATTTTATTCTTTCTCTCTAGTAATAATTTTTATCTTAAAATATATTTTGTCTGATATTACTATAGACACTCCAGTTTTCTTTTAGTATAGTTTGTATAGTATTTTTCTATCCTTTTATTTTCATCTATTTGTGCCTAAGTTAAATCTAAAGTCTGTCTTTTGTAAATGGGATATAGTTGGATCATGTTTTGTTTTTGTTTTAGAGTTTATTTATTTTGAGAGAGGGAGAGAGAGGCAGAGGGAGAGGGAGAGGGAGAGGGAGAATCTCAAGCAGGCTCCACACAGTCAGCATGGAGCCTGATGTGGGGGCTCCATAGCATAAACTGTGAGATCATGACCTGAGCCAAAACCAAGAATCAAGACACTTAACAGACTGAGCCAACCAGGGGTCCCTGGTTTTTTTTTTTTTTTTTGAACCCAGTGTTCAATTCTCTGTCTTTTAATTAGGGTGTTTAATTAATTTACATTTAATGTGATTACTGCTAAGACAGAATTCATCTTTGCTGTTACTATTTGTTTTCTATATTTTTATATCCTTTTTGTTCCTCTCCTCCATTAGTGACTGCTCCCTTTTGTGTTAAATATTTTCTAGTTTACATCATTTCTTTTACTAAAGGATTCTTTTTAGTTTTATAGGGAAGATATATAATAGTGACAAATTCAGTTTTTGTCATTGTGGAGATATTTAATTTCTCCTTTATTATTGAAGAATAGTTGTGTGGGATACAGAATTTGGGTTTATAATTTTTTATTTGAGCACTTTGACTATTTCACCCACTGCCTTCTAACTTCTATGGTTTTGGATGAGAAATAAGCTGTTAATATATCTAGGATCCCTTGAGTTTATAATGAATTACTTCTCTTTTCCAGATTTTTTTTCTCTTTGGGTTCTGACAATTTAATTATGACGCGGCCTAGGATAATTCTCTATATATTAGAGAATATATTACTATTACTCTACTATTACTAGAATACTATTAGAAAATAGACAATTCTCTGAGAACATTGGCTTCCGAGTTTATCCTATTTGGATTAGCGTTTGTTGAGTGTCTTTGGTGTGCAGATTAATGCTTTTCATCAAATTTGGAAGTTTTTAGCCATTGTTTCATGGCTTTATCCTCCTTTTTCTCTTCTCTTTCTGGGCTCCTATTATGCACATATTATTATGCTTGATGATGGTCCAAGGTCTGAGACTCTTCACTTTTCTTCGAGTTAGTGATTCTTCTACTTGCTCAAATCTTGAGCCCTTTTAGAGATTTTTTTTTCATTTCCATTACTGTACTTTTCAGCTCAAGAATTTCTATTTAATTTTTTTATAATTGCTATCTCTTTTGATATTTTATATTTGGTCAAGGCATTTTTCTAATGCTATTTTTTAGACATGGTTTCTTTTCATTCTTTAACCACATCTAAAGCATCTGCTTTAAAGTCTTTGCTAGAGGTGCCTGGGTGGCCCAGTCGGTTAAGCATCCAACTTTGGCCAGGTCATGATCTCATGGTTCATGAGTTTGAACCCCGCGTCGGGCTCTGTGCTGACAGCTCAGAGCCTGGAGCCTACTTCTGATTCTGTGTCTCCCTCTCTCTCTGCCCCTCCCCCACTCACGGTCTCTCTCTCTCTCTCTCTCTCTCTCTCTCTTTCTCTCTCTCTCTCTCTCTCTCTCAAAAAAATGAATAAATATTTTTAAAAAATTTTTAAGTCTTTATCTAGTGCATCTAATGTACGGGCTTCCTCAGGGAGTTTCTATCGACTGCCTCCTCTCCCATGCAAACCCCTCACCCTGTGACTGGCCATGCTTTCCTTATTCTTCGTGTATCTCATTTTCTGCTGAAAACTGAACATCTTAAACGATGTAGTTTGGCAAGCTGAAAATCAGACTTTCCTTTTTCCCCAAGGTTTATTTTTGTTGTGTTTAGTGACTTTTCTGAGCAAATTCTATAAAGTCTGTATTCATTGTCATGTGTGGCTACCAAAGTCTTTGATCTATCAGCTTAGCAGAGAGCTAATTATTGAAAAGACTGCCTTCAATGCCTGAAACTAGTAAGTCTGTCAGTCTGTGTAGTTACTGGTGCATGTCTTAATTACTCAGCCAGGTAGCTACACCTTAGCCTCTACTTCCAGCTTGTCCAATGCCTCAAGTGTATCCAGAAGTGAGCACTTAGGGCCTCCACAGATCTTTCTTGAGCATGCATACCGCTCTGGGAACATACACAGACCTAAGTATGAGCATGGCCTTTTAGATGACCGGAAACAGATCAGAGCTTTTCAAAGCCTCTTATGAATAGTCATTCCCCAGCTTTGCGATTTTAAGCATTTTGGTTAGCCCACTATTTGTCCAGCTGTTATCGCCTGACTCAAAGAGTCACAATGTTTAACAATTGCCTTTGGCTGATTTCAATTAACGTCTCCAAGGGGGAAAAAGACTGCACTGGCAAGTTCTCAGTAGGGTCCAATTAAGACAGCTTTGCAAGTGGGGTCTTCCAGAGAACAAAGCAAGGGGTTAAATCATGACAATTCTCTGAGAAGGAAGCTCTAAACAGCCTTGTTTTGCTCCCTCCATTGGCTTCCAGGCAGCTAGGTTTTATCAAGACTACAGCTGGGGAGGAGGAGATTGAAATAGAGCAAGTAAAAATGCCAGAAAATACACTGTTCTTACTTGGATTTGGCTGTTTTTCTTGAATAAACACTCCCCAGATTGCTGTAAGCCTTTGGCCAATTTACATAATTCTGAAAATGTGGACTATGATCATCTTTGCCAGTGTTCTCATTGCTTTTATGAAGGGGACTATATTTAGTGATCTCTCCTCTATTTTTGCTAACATTACTTGGTCAATTAAAAAAAATTTTAATGTTTATTTATTTTTGAGAGAGAGAGAGAAACCAAGTGTGAGCAGGAGAGGGACAGAGAGAGAGGGAGACACAGAATCTGAAGCAGGCTCTAGGCTCTGAGCTGTCAGCACAGAGCACAATACAGGGCTTGGACTCACAAACTACGAGATCATGACCTAAGCCAAAGTCGGATGCTCAACCGACTGAGCCACTGAGGTGCCCCTACCTGTCAATGTTTCACAGAAGTACCAAAGTGATTCAGTGGGAAAAGGAAAGCATTTCCAAATAAAATGCAAAACCAATCCACTGGATATTTCTTTGGAAAAAAACATAAACCTTTATCCTTAATATTTACCGTAGACAAAAATTAAGTAACTGAAGAGTTTAAAATATAATGTTTATAAAAGAAAACATTAGAAAATATTTTTGTAATTGGAAATAGCAAAGGTTTCTTAGACTTGATACAGAAAACAACCAAAAACAAGAAAACATGTATTTCACTCAAAATTTTAAAATTTTGTCATCAAAAGACACTTGTTAGAAAGTGAAGAGACAAACCACAGATTAGGAGAAAATATTTGTAAACATTTATCTGACAAAGAATTTGTGTCTAAAATATATATAGAACATTTACAACTCAGTAGTAAACACAAACAGCCAAATAACAACGGAAAAATGTTTGGAACAGATATTTCACAAACGAATACATGTGGAAAGTCAACGCACACAAGAAAAAGTACTCCATTTTAGCCACCAAGGAAATGCACATTAAAACCACAAGATAGGGGCACCTGGGTGGCTCAGTCGGTTGAGCATCTGACACTTGATTCTGGCTCAGGTCATGATCCCAGGGTTGTGGGATTGAGCTCCCCCCTTCCCCGCCTTTCTCCCCCACTCAAACTCTCTCTCTCTCAAAATAAATAGATAAATAAATAAATAAATAAATAAGAAATAAATAAGATAAAACCACAAGTTATACTATAAACTCACCAAAATGGCCAACACTAAAAAGACTGACAACAACAAATGTTGGCAAGGGTCTGGAGCTACTAGAACTCTGATATGTCATCACTGAGAGTATACATGATAAAACGACTGCAAAAAGTCTGGAAATTTCTTCTAAAACTAAATATGCACCTATCTAGCAATCCAACTCTCATGGATTTACTCAAAAGAGATAAAAGCAAATATCTACCAAAAGGCATTAATCACACATATCAAGTAAACATCCTTAAAACCACTAAATTCTAAGGCCCAAAGCACGTGAACCAAGGACCTCTTGCCCAAAGTCATTTGGGGATTAAAAAGAGCAACACTTTGCCTATGAAGACCTGTGGAACATTGGTGTTAAGAACCCACCTTTCTGTAATTACAGCCTGCTAACACCCAGGCTGGGCTCTGATGTGGTAAGCAGGCCCAGGCGTTCCCAGAAACTCAGGTGTGATACAGCACATGCAGTAGCTGGCCTCCCTTCCTCTCACACCATTCCAAACAGGCTGTCGGTTTAGTGGGTTCCTGAAGAAAATCATCTACACCTGTCACCTGTGGAGATGATGGACTCATCTGTGTGGCACTCTCTGCCACCTGCGGCTGACAGGTGTACACAGTTAGTAGTGAGGACCAAAGTGCCGATGCAGCACAGTGACTGCTGGGCTGGTCAGGAGAATGAGGCTGGGGTTATCGTGACATCCATGCCTCACTCTCTGACACTGGGTATCCAAAGTTTTTGAAATGATGAAAAGGGACAGAACTGCCCTACTAGAAGGTTTTTAACACCTTCCAGATCTGGCTTATGAAAATGCTGATTCAAAAGGGCACATGCACCCCAATGTTTATAGCAGCACTATCAATAGCAAAAATATGCTCTATCTATCTATCTATCTATCTATCTATATCCACACAC
The DNA here is from genome assembly GCA_004024585.1 of Paradoxurus hermaphroditus. Classification (NCBI taxonomy): domain Eukaryota; kingdom Metazoa; phylum Chordata; class Mammalia; order Carnivora; family Viverridae; genus Paradoxurus; species Paradoxurus hermaphroditus. The sequence continues at coordinate 12,006 of PITB01027844.1, forward strand.
ACACACAATGTTTATAGCAGCACTATCAATAGGAAAAGTATGCTATACACACACACACACACAGTTTATAGCAGCACTATCAATAGCAAAAGTATGCTATACACACACACATGCACACGCACACACAACGTAGTATTACTCAGCGATCAAAAAGAATGAAATCCTGCCATATGAAACAATGTGGATGGAACTAGAGTGTATTATGTTAAGCAAAATGTCACAGAAAGACAAGTATATGATTTCATTCATATATAGAATTTAAGAAACACAACAGATGAACATAGGGGAAGGGAAGGAAAATAAGATAAAAACAAAGAGGGAGGCAAACCATAAAAGACTCTCAAATACAGAGAATAAATTGAAGGTTGCTAGAAGGGAGGTGGGTGGAAGGATGGGCTAACTGGGGGATAGGCATTAAGGAGGGCACTTGTCGGGATGAGCACTGGGTGTCATATGTAAGTGATGAATCACTGGGTTCTACTCCTGAAGCCAATGCTACATTGTATGTTTAACTACCTTGAATTTAAATATATAAACTTAAAAAACAAACAAAAAAGAAATAAACAACAAAAAAAGAGAAGAGAGTGCAGTTACAGGTAAGGTAAGGATTTTTTGAGGAGATACTAAAATGAGTAGACTTAAAAATGAAGTGGATATCCATAAGGTCACTTTTCAATTAGGATCTTAAGTACTGTTACGAACATCTATGTAATAAAGGAATCATCTATGGATGATTTATGGAAAGTTATGCGGTTATCAGAAGACAGGGGCATCAGTGTCAGAAGGCCTACCTTGAAACATCCATTCTCACAGGGCACTATCCTATTAACAGTAGCCAAATTTGATGTCATGTGACCAACCCTGCCTCCCTGTTCATAATGGACTGGACCAGAGATGGCTGCAGTACTCAAGGGAAGCCAGCCTAAAGGCTGGCCGGTGACCTGTGACCTGGAACAAAATGGCGAGTTGGGATAATTGGAAGTTTGAAGAAAATGGAAAATAGATGATCAACCACTGTGTCAAATGCTGCAGATTTACCTGAAGATATGAACATAAGTCCATGGATGTCCATGAAAGTCCAGTCTCTCAGGACAAAGTTCAGGCTTTGTTTCCAAAATATGTGACCTTAACAATTTAAGATTTGCCAATGTAGGTCTGCAGCTTAATTTGCTTTCGGTGAAACACAGCTTCTATCTTTGCTCTACATGCTACTTTTCTTTATCTTAGGAATGTGTGTTTCCTTATAAGACTTTTGTCTGGCAATTAAAATCAGTACTGTGTGTATGTGTTCTGTAACCTACTTCTTACGCACTTGGAGGTGCCAGGGTTCAGTGGCCCACTAGACATGGGTTTCATGGAAGTGTATCATGTAAATGGAAAGATCAATCAGCCCTGGCAAAGTGGTTATGAAAAACTAGACTTCGAGGAATAACCTCTTTCTCCGATATTAAAGATGCATAAATTATTCAGCCCCGTTGAAGAAGGTTTTACAGAGAAGTATTCGCAGTTATTACAAATCGCTTTTCATTTTTAAAGAACATCTTCATTTGGAAACCAAGCAAAGAGAAAATAGTTAATCAGCCAAACTCGAGACTGAAAAAGATTTCTTGTCACTTAGCACATTGTATGTTCTGATTTCCGGATAAAGTTTGTTCACCTCAAACACCACCTCATCATTTGGTATTGATGCCCGAGAACACAGCAACTGTTACTAGTTTTTAAAGAGTTTATTCATAGCCTATCCATAAAGTTTCTCCTCAGTCTGAGGAAAAAATTCCTACAGATATTTTTATATAACAAGTGACAGAAACCAGAAAATCGGGAAACCTAAATAACTTGGTCAAAGATCATAGACACAAGTTTTAAGCAAGATCGTACCCACTGGAATCACACAGCAGATCAAAGGAATTTTCACATTTTGCAAATAAGAATTTAAAAAATCACTAAATTTTGAGTTTGTTTCAAATTGTTTAAAGAAGGTATTTATGTCCTCCACTTTTCTTCCTTCTGGAAAAATCCTACGGGTTGAGGACTCATAACGTCATTGTACGATATTGTTCGCTGACAGTAGGGGTGGGAATTTCAGAGCACCTAACTGAAGACCCCTCCTCAGCCATCCCGATGAATGCCTCCCCTCTCTCCTCTAAGGAGAAATCTCTCCATGGTTATTACCACAGCTGCTGCTAAAAATTACCGCCCCCATTCACATTTTTTGACAAAATACAGGCCCGTAATTGGTCTGTTGAAATCTTAACTCCCTTTATATTTAAGTTTCCTCATTTCTTTTCAGTCCCATCCAACTACTTTGCACCGTACTACACTAACCCATGCTCATCAATCCTTTGCAAGTGCCTAATGTGGAAATAATTTTTGGACAGCGATAAGAGGCTTATTCTTTCTTCCTAATTTCTTGGGTCTTTTCTTTTGGGGCCATCAATACTCATGTGTTATTTTTTTTCTTTTGAGCTTTGGCCTATGGTATATTGAACCAATGAGGGCGCATACACTACAGAAATTTCAGAGCTTGTGAGTGAAGGTTCTCAATCAATAGCATGGTTCTCTGTAAACAAACAGTGATGTAGGAAGCCAAAGTGGACATCCACTCGGAGAGTTCACATAACTGGGGGTGTAGTGCATCCACCTCAGAATCCACTTCCGTGACTGATACCCAGTTTGTTTCAAGTCTAGTCCTCCTGCCTAATTTACCCAACCTCATTAAATCTTATTCCACAAGTCTAACCCCCTGCCACATAGTCCTGAGAGGCCACCAGATTTTCTTACAATATTATGTCAACTGCGATTTGTTCAACCAAACTCCCCTGTCCATGGTGCTTCTCGAACAGCAGGGAAAAGATAGAGCATTGGACTTAAAATCTATACACATAAATTAGAATGTCTTAAATATATCTCCTATAAAGATAAGGAGTCTTTTTTTCCCATTACACCAGGGGTTCTCAACTAGAAATGATTTTGCCTTGTAGGGCAATGTCCGGAGAAATTTTCTATGGTCAAATCTGGAGTAAGGGTAATACTGGCACCTAGAGGGTGCAGGCCAGGGATGCCATTAACAGTCCTGTAATACACAGGACAATGACCCACAGGAATAGTCAATAGCCCCAAGCTTTAGAAACCTTGCTTTTACACAATAATTTCCTAACTCTAGTTTTGCAGTTCTCAGGATATCTCTTGAGAATTCAAGAATTTTAAAATTATTTTTAAAAAATTAATTACAATTTATCTTACTTTGGAAAAGAATATAAGCAATACGATCATTTGGGTGGGGATTGCCACACATAAGTTGGCAAGGCGACAAAATGTAACAAGTTTGAATTTCATGGGTATAAATGTTTTAGCCAAGTTAATTTAAAATTCTACAGGATTTATGGTGCTCAGCATTCAGTGTAGTTTGACCCATAAACCAAATGTTCAATGGTTCATTGTACGGTTCTATAAATATAAAGCAATACATATAAAGCAAACCAAGTGATTAGAATGACATGAAGGACTACAGTCCACCATCTGGACCCTCCAGATAAGAATAAAGCTCTAAGACTCAGAGCTTTTATGTGTTGCCAAGACTCTGGATCCTAGAGGACTCATTGTCACATTCAAGGCTTTGGATCTCTTTTAGTTCCAGAAAGAGTGGAAAGAAAGCAGTGTATAAGAGGATTTAAAAGATCCCAGGAGATCGTGGTTGAAGGTCTCCTTGCCTCTAGATTCTTCCATTGATGTATCTCAGGGTCCTCTTCTGAGCACACACTGGTGATTCTCTATGATGTCGTAGGCACTCTTGTGACCGGAGCTGTACTGACTGAGTCTCAGACTAAGAAGGACCCGTTCCAGTCTGTGGGTCTTGGCTGGGTATTTTAACATCTCTTAGAACCAGAAATCTCCAGGAAGGAAATAGGTTTACTTTTTAATTTAAACCAATTGCTGTTCTTCCCACTCTAGAATCTATTTCAGAGTTGGCAAATAAGTTTCATTATAAGTGCCAATTTCAATCTATTGAAAGCATTGTGTAGGGTTGTATAAGATTCCAAGCCCCATAGGAAAGAGTCTGAGATCAGTCAGTGAAGCCTGGATAAGAACAAATGGCTGCCCTTTTAGATCTTATTTCCTGGAACTTCCAAGAATGAGAACTCAACAGCCCACCCAGCCCTTCAGCCTATAATGATTTTCTTTAAATTATTATTATTTACAGCAGCTTCTCAGTTTTTTTCCTCCTTTAAATGAGTCCATTTTCTGTCTTCCCTTTTCTCTCTACACGTACTCTCCTTGTGATCCCATCCAGTGTCTTAGCTGGAAGAATGACTTAAAGGCTAATGACTTCTGAATTCGTATCTCTAGCCCAGACCTTTGTCCTACTCTAGACTTGTATATTCAATTGCCTACTCCCCCAGGTATGTCTATCAGGCATCCCACATGTAAGACGTTTAAAAGTGAACTTCTGACTTTCCCCTCACACTTTTACCCTGCCCTCAACGTGGTGGCCATAAGGAGAGTAAGGACAATATTGGGGCAAATCACTGGGGGAGATGACTGACAGCCAAATGCCCAAGTACTGAGGCATGGAAGAAATGTGAAAAATCTTTCTACAATCTCTCTAAGGTAAACAGAAGACAGTTGAGAGTAAGAAGTCACCATGCCTGTCAACAACCACAACACAGGCATGGGGCCTCTGAGGGTCTCAGGGCAGCAGGGGTGTCAACGACAGCCACGATGTCGAGACGGTCCAGCCGACCTAGAGAGCTGGTGAAGCCGTGACAGCAGCACTGTGTGCCACCTGCACCCAGAGAACGGATGATGGATGCCACAGTGGGGGGTGTTCTGACGACAAATGCTGATATGAAACACCAAGAAAGACAAGACTATTCACCGTGGTAAGTCCTGGAGGTCAGAACGTAAACCAGACGCTTTCGCCTTCCATCATAATACCACATAACCCACTCCTGTAACCCAGTGCCCACAGGGTGGGGGCGCAGCTGGAGGAAAAACTTTTAGAGGAAAAACCAGTACAGTCAGAGAATTTTAAATCTGCACTGGAAAAAAAAATGGGTAAAAAACCTGAATGAATTGAGTATGATCCAAAAGACAATATTTTCAACCTGCAAAAAGAGCTACCTGAAGCTGCAAAATCATATTCTCTGTTATCAGCACAAATGGCAGTTCATGACCGAGTTGAGTTCGGCTACAGAAAAATGAAGAAAAATATGCCTCTCTTTATGACCGAGTTGGGACTGTAAATTTCAAACCCATTAAATATATAAAGGGAATATATAAATACATGTGGCTTTGGGTAAAAAGGCCAATCTGTCTCTGTTACAGTTGTATTTTAATGTTTACATGAGTTATAAACTGAAAATACGTATGATATTAAATAAATACTCATCAGCCACAACAGACGCAACCAAGCCTTTGTTGTAAGTTTCAAGGAAAAAAAATGCATAAAGCATATTATTGAGACCCTGCATAACCGAGCTTTGTACTTCCAGAAGGCATTTGTTGGTCACGTGTACGTACAGCCAAAGGTCTATTTCTGTTAGCAACACTCTATTGTCTTGCTCCAAGGCAATCATTAGTGAGTTCAATATATCCAGCAATCTCACAAACACTAGAAATATTGTAACCCTCTAATGCCACAACGCCTCCCAAAGTCATCGACGACGTCTACAAAGCAGCAACGACAGATATCTACCCCGGCTGCTTTCTTTGTTACCATCCTGAAGCGATTTTTTTCCCAGCATACATATCAAGTGGAGAACATTCACTGTCTAATGGCTATTGCAATGAAGTATTGTCATTTCCTCTTCTGTTACTGCCTATGAAAGTTTCAAATGGAAATGACTATAATTATGAAGGAAGGGACAGCAAATCCACCTCCCTGGGGGAAGGCAGAATCAAACCTCTTTCCTTTATAATTATCCATAAATATTTATGTTTTCTTGCCCATTAGTGTTCCCATTCCAAAAATAAGAGGCATATTCTTGTAATACGCCTTTTATTATTCAAAGAAAAAATTAAGCTTTATGTTTATAACGTACAAATAATATTGGACTTCAGTGTCAATTTTTACGTTATAAAGTGTTTACAGCTTACAATAAAAGAAGGTACATTTTTTTAAAAACGGAATTAAACAAGGATATGTTAAGAATGTGAAAAATATGATTCTCAGGTCCTGGATATATAGAAGGCTTACATAGTCCACTAAGATTCAAAGCATCCATTTGATTTATGAACAGGTTATTGGCTGAAAATATAATTGAGGCAGGAGGAGGCTGAATGATTGTCGGCAAAAAGAATATTGGGCTTCTCTAATTTAAGTGCTAGCAAGACACTGACCAGTCACAGTTCAGCATTTTACATTTACTCTGCAAACAGTTACCCCTGATAAAACATAAATCTTAGGGAACTTAATTTTCATGAAACGCTGACCATAAAGAATCACCATTTGCCCCACTGAGACAAAGGAACAAGTCCTTCAATTTAGTCCACCCAAGTTCTGCAACACTATGCAGAGGGGAAATTCTTTCTTGTCCACACGACCGTTGGGTGTTAAGAGAAAACTGTAACTTGCTGCAAAGCAAATTAGGGAACAAAGTCCCTAATCAAGGAAGGGCAATATGTTTATTAGGCAAACTCGGGGCAATTTTAGAATGCAAAACAGAATGAAGCCTGGTTAATCTGTGATTCACGTATCACTCACTTGTACAGTGGAACTCCAACCCTCTTTCCATGGAATGAAATACTTCCAAATTCCATAATTCGACATGGACAAGCATGACAAACACTAATGAATAGAGCATGCAAGCCACTGTGTGGTTCTGACGGCTCACTGGCTTTTTTAAATGTCGAGGCTTCAACAGTGTGAAGGATTTCTCAAGGGTACAACGGCAAACAGAAATGTGCCAGCTACCATAGGACCCTCTTTTCTTTTGTCATCGGGAAATCGGTTTCTTGATCATCTCAGAGGTAAAGAGCCTACATTAAGAGTGCACCCAAACATGCAATATGTCACATTATGCAAAATAAATGGGGCGGGCATATGGTGGCATGGCCACGTAGCACGGAAACATCTGGGCTCAACGAAGCACACTTTCCCGTAAAGTAAAGCTGATTTAAGGGGGAATGAGGGTGTAATAACTTGTAGGCGTGTTGTTTCAAGTTAATATGAAACTGAACGAAACCAGGCCACCTTTGCCGGTGCAACGTCACCGAGGACACCGTGTCTCAGAGGGAAAGGAGAACAGAAGTCTGCATTCCCTTGAGAAAACAAGGAAGTATCATCTAAATATCCACAGAGGGAGGCGAGATTAAAAATATCTCGTTTAAAATCTGAGTTTAGGTGTAAAAGGCTATCAGAGGGTAACACACACAATAGATATGTTTTTGCAACTTTAATTTAGGAAATAAAATAAATGCAGGGGGCTCTTTTTAAAACAGAAGTTTATGTGAGGCACAAGAGAAAAGTGAGAAGAGCAATATAATCTCTTTGAATGCTACGGTACTTACGCACTCATAATTTTCTCAGAAGGTTTCGAATAATTCATCATCTTGACCTTCCCTGGGAGAGAATCAATATGCTATTTCCATCCTAATCATTCACCCTCAGCTGTATTTTTCCCCCCAAGGAAATGGAAGGTGTTTAACACGGTACCAAAGGCTCTGATGTCTCAGATCACTAAGCCTTTCCACTCACATATGAAAAGTACAGATAGCCAGGCAATAGACC